>JBAMNC010000575.1:0-37500 GCA_037902135.1 Cetoscarus ocellatus
TTAAAGAAAATGGTCCGTCCAAAAAAAAGAGAAAATTTACAGTGAGTGGCAAATATCCGTGTGAAAATGCCTTGTTGATGCCAGCGGTCAGAGAGGAATGGCCAGAGTGTTTCAATATGATAGTGAGGCAACAATAACTCACATAATTACAACCAAGGTAGGAAGAAGACTATTTCTAAAAGCACAACATTTCAAATCTTGAAGTAGATAGGATACAGCCACAGAAGACTATCGGGTCAGGTTTAAGTGTCAGTGCTTCAGTCTGGTGGTGATCACAGTCACAACACCTTAATCCAACAGAGCACTTTAAGGGTGTGGTGGAGCAGGAGATTCACATCATGAACGTGCAGCCAACAATTTTGCAACAGACGTGTGATGCTATCATGCTAATATGGACCAAAATCTCTGAGGAATGTTTCCAGCACCTTGTTGACTCTGTGACTCAAAGAAGTAAGGCAGCTCTAAAGTTAAATATGCATCCAACGTGATACTTGTAAGGTGTGCCCAATGAAGTGGCCGGTGAGCGATCTTGTGGAAAATGTCACCGCAAGAGACTTAATGAAATATTACTGTTTGGAAGCTGAATCAAAAAGGTATTAAAGTAATGAACATTTTGACAACCTCAGACAGCAGTGTGTTCCCCCTGCGACAAAGCAATGTATAGGTAACACTAAATCCCCCAACATAAGCCTTTTCTTCTCCTCTTCAAGCACCTAAAACACATTCCTACGTCATGACACCACATGTGCGTGTTGCTCTGTAATTACAGGCTCTCTTAATGCTGGGTTAAGCTATGTCCCCACGCTGATTCAAGGAGACAAAAGCAAAAACAATGTCACTGATTCATCTTAACAAAATATTAACTTTTGGCTGAAAGGCTCGATTATGAGGTTACAAATGATGGCAGGCTAACTAGGACAGCTTAACAAGTGGTCCTAACAATGTGGTGGTGGTCATCAGTAAAGTCTGGAGTTAATGAATGACAGACAGCATGGTGCGAGCACAATGATCCACAAATCACAGTCAACTCTTAACCTGGTGCGTCAAATTGGCCTAACCATCTCTTCAAAATTTATTTTTGTAGATTATTTCCCTCTTTAATAATACCAACTGGTATTGTATTTTATACTGCTGGAAAGCCTGATAAGTCATCTTTACTTCGAGGTATAGCTTGTGAGGATCTTGTATTTGTGGAATGAGCAACACAGCTAAACATGTGAGAAGTGCCCCCAAATAATGTGTCAAAATCCTTGGCTGTTTCTCAGTGTGTGTACTTCAGGGTACTTCTGGAGTTGCGGACTCGTGATACGTCATCAATCATAGCTGAAGTTCTGTTCCAATTCAAAGTCGGCATTGAAACAAGTTTGGATCACGTACCCAGATGTGGATTCGCCCCACCAGTTTATCAAGTCTGCCACCGGACGTAACTTGAGTGGACTTTTCACAGCTCCAATCCCACAATGCATTTCGCACTGTTCAGCAGGAAACTCCAACAGGATGTAGGAGAAGTACAATTGTAGGTAATCGTTGTTGAGACATAAAATTATGAATAAGATACTTATTTGTGATAGAGTTGTGTTTGAAACCTGAACGTTAATAAATCATAAATGGACAATGTTAGTGGTTACCGGCAGACAACCAGATGTGACGTGTAGGTACGTGGAAAGGGACGCTTGCAGAGCTGTGGACACTACCGAAGCACGCTGTTGTTCTAATTATAGAGATCAGTCTGCAGACTCCTGACCCCTGAAGTCTGAACTCTGGGACAAACTTAACAAGTTTGAACTACCAGAGTCTACAAGAACTCTGACTTAAGAAACACCCCTTGCCTCCACTGGATGAAAGCCTTCGCCTCCAGTTCTTGGGGTGTTGTTTACCTGGGCTGCCAACTATCTTTGACTTCACCAGTCTCACAGAACTTTGTCCTGAGTTTGGAAATGGTACCAGAACTGACACCAAGAAGTGATGCTACTCTGTGTACCAGAACACCAGCTTCCAGTTGCAGGGGAATTTGGATTTCTTTTTATTTTGGTGAACTACTCACACACTAAGCTGTTCCACAAATGCATAAGTTGTACCTTGCTGTAAAGGTGACTTATCACTCTTCCAACTACATAAAATACAATACCAACTGCTATTATTAAAGGGGAGAAATAATCAACTGAAATAACATTTCCAAACTTTTTTGAGGAGTATAGAGAGTATGCACAACTGTTATGGTCAGCGTGAGTGAATGGGGAAAATAGATTGACAACAGTAATCATTGGGAAGTAAACGGTCAAACACTTTGATTCAACTGAAAAGCTTTTTGCTGTTAGTATTAACAATGTTCACCACAGCGTGTGTTGATCCTCAGCTGATGTTACTGAAGCATTTGGAGCTGTGTTGCCAGGTTTATAACGAAGGTGATGTAAAAGCATCTGGCATCAAATCGATGAGCGTACATGCATCCAGGTGATGATGAATATTAACCCCACCTCCCTCTGTCCTCTATTTTTTTCTACTTTCACCATTTAATCAAACATCAGTGTACGAAATGATGAGGTACTGAGGACAATAGATCATGTGTTCATACATGCAGACAATATAAAACCCACAGAAGTCAGGTTACAACAGCTGGCTTGGCAATATATTATCTTTATAAAGTTAAGTCCACAGGTTTTCCAGAAATTGAAGAAATAATTAAATTGATGTAACTTCCATTTTGCCAATTGTTTTACTAGTTTTCATGAAATCTAAGTATCCAACCAGTTTGTGTGTTGCTTTAAATATAAATGGGAGAAAACAACGGCTAAACTGATGGTAAAACCGTAAGCCCAGAGAAAACCTGGGTTCATCGATCTCACTTTGGATAAACACAGGCCACACCGATACAGATTTGTAATTGTTTCTATGGGGCTTCATCCTGTAACTCAGACTTCTAAATAATGTATCTTAAATGAAACTTTATGGCTCCAAATGTTCTACTTACATCAGACTAGAATCAACATTTTCCGTAATGAACATAATCAAAAATAATTAGGCCTACTGAACATTACTACAAACTCAGCCCTTTCCAGGTGAATTAAAGAGTTTCTCTCTTTCTCACCACTGATATCAATTACTCAATGTTGCTCTCCCACAGTGAGTGGAACTGCCAGTCCGTCACTCATATTATGACGTCAGTGCATAACCTCTACCGTATATATATCTTCTCACGCCAAGCATCCAGACCAGCAACACTCACAGCCTCAAAGCTCTTCTCCCACTTCTGCGGAAAACACGGGACAGTCTGACTCGGTCACCATCTCAGACTCATTTGGAGACATCAGAACATCCAAAGAATCTTTAGACTGCTTTGCTTAAGTGCTTTTATGAGCATAAGCAGCTGTTTAAACCTTAGCTGTTTACTGACAATTTGTAAACAATCCAGCTGTTTATTCTGAGGCAGAACTCTTCTACACAAGCTGATAAAATTAAACACGGCCGCACTGCTTACAAACAGCTGAGGAGAGTTAAGTGCTCTTACAAGAAAAGATCTGCAGTTTCGTTTTGTGTCATAAAAAGAAATCACAAGTCCAATCTAGTTTTTAAATTTGATACATAATGGAAAAGAATCTGCCACTTGGATTAATCATTAATTCAGAAGCATTGACCCTTTTGACTCCAGAAATAAAGCATCTTAATAGAGAATGAAATCCAAAATCTCTTGTGCATGGTCAAACAACCTGTATGACTGAAAAATCAGCATGTGTGTGAGGGTTGACATTTTTGGGGAAGAAATTCTATATTTCAAAGGGGCAGTTCAGTATTTTTTAAGTGGGGTTGAATAAGGATCACTGTAATATTAAACAAATTAGCAACAGAGATATTGATCAGCTCTGCCACTTTAAGAAGAGCACAGAAATCAGGCTATATATTGCTGCCGATGTGTAACATGCTAAATTTTATGTTAATATGAACTACAGCTTTACTGTTTCACCAACAAGCCTCTTTGTTTGGTACAAATTTGGCACACTATAGCCTGTGTGTGTCCACCTAGACTGAAGCATAACCAAAACAAAGGGCTTGCTAGCAGAAAGTACAGCACTGTAAATGTGTTCTGTGCAGTGAACAGCCACCCAAATACAGATTTTTTATTAGTTTGTTCTCATTTAAAATTCTGTTAATTACACAGAGCTCTTGGCCCCATCTGCAGAGATGTACAGTCTAAATTCTATGCTGGTTTCCTCCTTAAAGGAGCTGAGCTGATCAAAATTACTGTGCCTTGTAGATTTACTATTGCAATAAACCTCACATAACCCTACTTAAAAAATACTGAACTGTCCCTTTAATATATTCTTTACTTAATTCAGCAGTACTATAAGAGTCTTCTCTCATTCATTTATCATTGCTCCTACCTACAAGGTGTGTGAACAATGCCAGAGAAAAGAATAAGTTAAAAAATGAGACGAATATGATTCAGTGAAGTCAAAGGGAGATGCTGCTACAATCTCCAACTGTAGGGGTGTATAAAAACAATCATAGATCAATGCATCACAATATTTGTGGTGCAGGACTTTAATAATATTTGATACGCAATTTTATGTGATGATTTAACGTAATTCAAGACAAGTTTTGTACTGTAATTCAACCTTCAACCACTACTTGCAGCAGGCATCTAGCCATTTGTCTCTATTATATTGATTGTTTATTTCTGTTGCTGGAACAAACAACTGAGTTATTCATGTTGCAGTGATCACACATTAAATAACTATTTATTATCTATCTTTAATGCATATAATATTGTAGGTGCTTCATGCTACATTTTGTTTTTAAATCATTTTTTTAATTAAAAGGAAGAAGTACATCACCTTGATTACAGTTCTGCGATGTAACATAATGTATTGTATCCTCACCCCTGTATCATATTTGTACTGCAGTATTCTTGCCAATACACACACTTTTCTAAATGCATTGCACATCAGTAACCATTGCTTACAAGAGATGTGGTTCTAAAATAGTTTGAACTTCAGATGTGTTCCTGATGCTTAACCTGCACAAAATAAATGTAGTTTGATAAAGAAAAGACATGGTGGAAATGAAAAATGGAAACTGTGATGGCAGTTTTTGCCATGATATCAGAAACAAATCACATTAAACATATCCACTGTACTGTTCATCAATACTAATTGTTTGTGTTTCATGTGTTTGCAGGGATTGAAAGTAATAACATTACCCATGTTATCACAAGTGAGGTTTTTTTTTTTTAATACTTGTACTTTTTAGGAATAATTTCAGACATATACCCCAGTATGTTTTGGGTAGTATATTGTTCTCGGCTGGATTGGTCATAGAGTGCTGAGTGAAAAAATGACTGTAAAGCTAATCTGATCAAGGTTTTCCATCAACTTGTGTCTTCACAATATGAAAGTTTGATACAAACACCAAGCTTAGCATCAATAAACTTGATGGTGAAACAATACTTAAACCTAATTAAAGGGTTTAAGTAAATCATACAACTTAAAATCTATCAGATCAAAATGTTAATATATTTTTATATTTGGTATTCTAAAACTATCTGGTCAAATAATGTGCTTACACAAAACAATTACGGTGAGAAGTGCCTTTTCATTTATGTTTTTAATGTAGGATTTCATTTATACCTGAGCAGATTGTTAATATGTTGTCATATCAAAGATTTAAGTCATATCTTAAACTATAACTCCCTTTACCAAGTGTCTTTTACTTTTACAGGGTAAGATTTACAAAGTGTCACTGTTTTATTAAGTGTCTATTAAGTGTCACCTTAATAAAAATTCATTAATGTAATAGTTACTTGCACAGCAGCTTTGCACCCCTCCTGCTCCTGTGTTTGTGATATGAAACTGTGGATGTAACTTTAACCCTAAACACCCCCATGGAGATATGAGCAAAGGCTGCATTTCACTTTTGCCTAAGTTTAGGTCACTTTAATTAAAATCCTGGAAGTTTTAGCTGAAATTACCATTAAGAAGAGGTTTGCTGCTGTTAAAGAATCATTCTGTTTATTTTTGTCACTAAGACAACAGGAGGGTGAACTCTTCATAGAAATAGTCAAACATTCATTGATGCTCCAGGGTTTACAGGGTTTATGTATTAAAGTTTTAATATTCATAAACATATCAAACACTTTGAATGCGGCATAACTTATTCATACAGTAAAAAATAACAATTGTTCTGAATCTTGCAAGCTTTCATAATGACAAATGTAACTGAAGCATTAGCTGAAAAAATATTTTTATTGGTAATAATGTTAAATATTGAATATTAATAATATAACAATGAATGCACTTTCTTTACAATGCTTGATAAAGATTAGCGTGGTAAAAGCTGTTGGGTGTTGCTGTAATGTAATATTGAGGGAAGGCTGTGCGTAACAGCCTGGCAGCTTTGGCTGCACATGGACAGCAGAACAGTAAACAGTCTGCTGTGCCATAAGAGCGCGAGGTAAACTGAACACAACAGGGGAGTAAATCATGTTACATTTAAGGTTATGAGTTATCACATGATAAACTATTAAGGAGAGTTTCAATAAAAGGTTAAAAAAGCATAATCTTGTCAGTGGTGTTTTCTCTGGCCGAAATAATCTAAATGACTTATGAGAAAGCGCGTATAAAGGCGCGCGGATGTAGACAGGTAAGCTCTTAAAAATACCAGAGCAGGTTTCAAATAATTCACTTCATGAACAGGAAAATAAACCTCACCTTATGCTTGTTACAGCTCTCCGAGTTCAACTTCCAAACGAGTCTTTAAAGGCATTGATCAAACAATTCCAATAGATCGATCACTTTCGTTTCCAAGAGAAATCAGTGATAGAAAATCCTGCAGCTCTCTGACAGTCCTGCTCAGGAGGAAGCGTGTACCTGTGCGCTCTGCGCGGCTCTTAGCTCCGGAGTTTTCGGTGAACAAGAAGAAAATTCAAACGTGTCTCTAAAATCGTTTACGAGACCGTAAGGAGAAGATGCACCGTCCTCGCACCCGAACAGTCAACATCTCGTTAGGAATTCAGAGTGAAATAAAGTCCCCGTGGCGCACAGACGTCCAGACACGCAGCGTGTGCTCCTCTGGAAAGTTGGGTGCTCCTGACTGGAGGAGGCAGGGCGCTAGCAGGTGGATGCAGAGGCCCATTTGACTTAAACACACCCACAGGGCGGGTAGCGCCGAGCCGAGCCGCCCATCAGCCAGCCGAGAGGAGAGATGTGTTTTACAACCCTGTTCATGCTGTGAGGTGAAGAAGGGAGAAGGGAGAAGGGGCGTTAGGGGAGACTGGGGTTGGTTGGCACATTTCTGTCACAGCCAAAGCACAGCATGGTGTTTTATCATGTCCATTTATTTTGTATGGCCTGATGTCGGAGTCATATGTATCCATAAACTTTGTAAATCGAGTATAAAGGAGGCTGAGGAGTTTTTCTATTTGTTTTTGTGGGTCTGAGTAACTTTTCAGAAAAAAAAACTTTTTCTGTCAGCATTTTTCAGGTGAGCTGATATTTTCTACCAATTTAAAACCTATCTTAGTCCAAGTTTTAAAAATATTTCTCAAATGTTTATGGTTTCTCATTTTTATGAAAGGTGAGCTTATAAATTTGTTATGGACTGTATACATACTGATATGGTACATCTATTTTTTTTATGTGAGAATACCAGATAATATTTTGAGGTCATCCTTGCATTGCCCAAAACCCCCATAACACTTTACTCTGTACCCCCACCCTCTCAATGGTATGACAAAGGAATTGGTCCCCAGTCGAGTTTGTCTCTTATTTGTCTTTTTACTTTTTAATTTAAACGCTGCAATTGATAAAGGTTTGTTTACTTAATGATAACCCAACATTTATTATTATCAATCACTTTCACAAAATGAGGATTGAGAGCACAACCCTCCCATCATTTCTTTCAGAAACAGCAATGATGTTCCGGCTCAGTTTGACTTGGAACAAGTTTGTACAGAAACCAAAAAATCCTGAGAAATTTTGTTAATATGTCAACATTTACTCCATTACTAACCATTTCAATCAATATTTAGATTTTTTTTTTCATATCTCACATGGTTCAATGAAGATAATCAACCATTTTTGTTAAAAAAAAATGCATATTGAATCTTTATAATGCACATTGGAAAGACCTACATATAAATTATTATAGTTTTACATAACATTAATTCATTTAAAATTTTATTTTTAATTTTGAATGATTTTCTCTTTATGTAGTGATGTTGAAAAATCGACACCAGACACCTCTTGTGTTCAGGATCAAATTGACCCGCTGGCTAAAAATCAAGACCAATGAGGATTTGTACTGATGGTAAACTTCATTAATCACAGTTTTTAAAATAGCTCAGTTTGACCCAAAACATAACAGGAGGGTTAAAAGTGGGCTTGGACACTGTCAGCCACTAGCAAAGCCTTCAGAAATGCTGTGTAAATCAGGAAGCCCACTTTATGGAGCTTTTTTCCACTTTACAAAGAATTCAGGCATGATATAGAAATATTGGTTTGACATAAAAGAGAAAAATTAATTATCTTTTGTTTTTGTTCTGGTTGAGAGCCCCCTAGTGGCAGATTTTTACAGACTTTTTGTCTGTTGTATAAAGTACTGCAGATTTCATGTCACTGTCGACTTTCCATATTTTAGTCTTTGAAAAGTGATGTGAAAAAAAATATCGTATCCTCTGTGAATGTTTGCACTTTCAGTTGAGGTTTCCAGACTCCTCTACAGCTGCTATAGTACACAAGAGTGTCTCTCACCAAGGAGCTGTTTGCTTGCTTTGAATAAGTCCCCTGTATTTCCATCCTCTATCACTGTGACAGCCAGTGAGCAACCATCTGCCACCCACACACGAGGTGCGGAGGGAAAATGTGCAACAGGATTTGGCTTCAGGGGTGCATACATGTGTTCTTTTTCGATCAGTCAACACAGGGCTGCCTTTAAAATAAATACGTCCCATGGCTTACTGGCACACATGTTCACTTTGACCTCATTTTATACTTTAGAGATGATAAATAAGTGAGTATTTAGTGTGTTAAACTGATAAAACTTCAATTAACTTCACCATTCACTGGGTAAAAGTTTCCTAATATAAAGGTTTTACATTGACTTTCCTCTATTTAACACTTGACCTGCAAAGTCAATTTGAGAGACTAAGCTCGCACACAATGCAATGACTGGTAGGTCCAACTTATCAGAAATTAAAAGTCTTATCTCGGTTATGTACCCAATGATTTGTAAAAAGTGTGAAAAATGTCATTCATTTGATGATATGTAAGAAATGTTGATTAAAATGTCTAATTTGCTCCTCTATTCAAACACTGATTGGGTGTTTCAAAGTCACAGAGTTGCCGCCTGGGGAGATTTTCTAAAGCTCATTGAGAAAATTAAACCTTTTCCCCGTTTTTAATCAAATTTCATTCACTGTGCTTTCACACCTGGGTTATCTGCCCCTCATTCAGTCTGGGGCTCGAAATGAAGTGTACTTGATTCATTATTGAGTCAATCTGGAGGGAGAAACTTTGTCAGGTTTCTGGGTTTGGGCTCAATAGGGTCAAAAGAAGCTGTCTTGCTCAACTTTTCTTCCATGTGAAGCCATGATGTTGGCAGTTTTGCCCTCACTGTGCAGCCTGACATAGAAGTTCTTTGTAAAGTGACTTGGCAGAGGTCAAAAAGAAACAGACAATGGGATGAGTCCGAGCAGATTCTTCCTCTTCAGGACGATTTATCTATACTGAAGAAGAGCTTTTGTAAGTGGCCAGGTCTTAAGTCTGTCCAAAGCTGCATTGCTGCACATTCTTTTCCCACTTCTGTTTACTGAAAGACAAATAAAGTCATCCCTCAGGATTGATTGCAGGGGTCATTCTTTTCCACTTCGTGGGAGTCAACAGGGCTCAGGGATATATAGGCCTGAACAGCAATACTTGTGATAATAAATCTGTACATTCCCAACCTTGCAGTGCAGATGGATCGTCCTGATTCATTGTCTGTAGTCAGACAGATCTGATCTGATGAGTGTGAGCAGCACAAAGAAGCACGGCCCAATCAGTGTCCTGTAGAGCAGAAAGAGGTGGGAGCTACGAGGGGGACAACAGCAGGAAGTCACTGCTCTTACAGAGATTAGCATAAATGCTAATAGCTTCAGTAATAGTTTTATCAGATCTGGATTGCAGTTCTTTATTAAATGAAAAACAACAAACACCCCTATAGTATATATAATATTTCTATGGGGGTGAAAGGGTCTGCCCATTGCCATGCGCTTTCTATCGGCTGTTGCCCAGATCGACTGGTGAAATATACTGAAACGTCCATCTGGTGTGTCAGGTTTGATAATTTGGAGGATGAGGAACAGGAGAAGATCTTAGAGGTTGTTTAGTGTCTGCACTGTGTTCTGTGGTAGATAGAATTCCTCAGAAATGTATGATGACAGCCTTGCTTGCACTATCTTTTACAGCAGCAGGGATAATTTCAGGTTTGGTTGTAGTTTGAGGCTATACACTTCAGTCAATAACTTATTATAGTGTGTTGACATAATTTACATACATTGTCGTTCCTGTATATCAATTAACTGTGGTTATTTTCAGCCATTTGTCTGTACAGAGCCACGATGCATTCCATTTGCCTTAGAATTTGGAGGCAGCGCTGAACAAATATCAAAAATGTTTTTTACTGATTCAACAAATGAAGTTGGAAGGTCATATTTCCAACAATAATTTGCTTAGTTTGAATGTAACACTCAGCTAATTAAGATGAACTGTATGTCTCCATTGTGCAAACAAACGAAGCCACAACTTAAGTTACAACTTAACTAGTTTCATCGTATAGTTTAGCACAGACTTCACACCAGAACTTATGACAGAACTTACAACAGGCTACAGGTTCAATTCTAGCCAACAGCCTCTTTGCATGTTGCTCTTTCCCCCTCTCTGACTCTAGCCATTGTCTCTCCGTAATCAATAAAGGCAAAAAGCCAAAGAAAAAATCTCATAAAACAAAGAACCAGACTTTGACGTGTATTGTGCTTGGATTCATGCCCAGGGCCTTGGGTGTAACCAGTCCTAGATAGCAATATTTGGATATCAGACCCTTTTCCACTGCGCACCTCTGTCTGTTGGGCTCAGTTTGAAATAAAGGACTGTAACTGGAGTCATTAACAGTAACCAAAGGTGCTGTTTCAGAACAAAACTTGGCCCTCACTCAGAAAAGTGATTTTTGTGGTCACAATACGCTCATTGTTCTGGCTTTGACCATCACATCGCCAGGCATTTGAACATAACTCTGATTACTGAAAGTATTATTCCTGCTGCAAAATCTCACTAACACTCAAACAAACCCACATATTTGTGATCTTTTATGCATGCAAAATGCCCTCAAACAAAGAAAAAACACTGCTCTGTCCTGCTTACAACAAGGCTTAGGAATATTTCAAACGGCTGGCAGGTGCTCACCTTGTGTTGTGGGAAGATAGTGGAAAAGCTTGGCTCCCAGCTCTTTCTGTAGATGATGTCCTCAAAGCTATTAGCATTTAAATGAGAAAAGGAGGCATCATATCTGGATCACTGGACAACTTTCAGCTGTGTAAAATTTGTTCAACAATTCAAGAGCATCAACTTTTCCAGTGACTAAATGTGAATGAGTTGATGACTCGCGTAAAGAGGAGAGAGCACATTATAAGAGGATGGATGAGGAGGATTTTAGGTTCTGTGATAACTCTGCTTAAAGGTTTGTGAGTTCTGGCAGCCAAGATTAAAATTATGTTCTTAGACCACCTTTTATTCTCCTACCTGTGGTTGATGCCTTTGAGCAACAATTTCCCCTGTTGTTTTTGGCAACATGTAGTCCTCCATACACTTCCCAGACTCCACAGGCTCGACCACACTTTACAGCCAGTTTCTCCCCTTCTGCCCGAGGGAACCACAACCCACAGCGGCCAGAATGAAGGAAATGGCTTTGATTTCCTTCCACTTTTCACACATCAAATGGGAAAGAGAACGAGGAGCGAGTGCTGGTCCTGACCGAGCTGGATAAACAAACCTGTGCTCCGGAGTGAGTGTGTCTGCATGTGTATTTCACTGACATTTAAATTACGTGCGGGTGGCGGGCACAATAAAAGGTGTGTGTTGGGGAACAGGTGAGTTAATTTCTCCCCTCTGCTGCTCTGCATCAGTGTTGACATAATGTGAAAGGTAAATACTGTGTAATTGAATAAAATCACAAACCGAGACATCAGCCTGGGGAGAAATAACCGGCACACTTTGAGATTCACAATGCACCTCTGTTCTCCGAAGCATGCCGTCTGGCTCTTTTTTGGCTGTCACTGTAAAGCTGAGTGCTAAAAATTTAAACAAATAATCCATCGGCCACAGTTTCAATGGTGATTTCATTCAGCAGAGCTCTGGGTCTGATTATAAAAAAGGAAACATTACCAAGTCCTCTAGGTGGGTCATGTATGATTCATACTTAGTATGCGTCATACTTCCTTTTCACACCAACTTTCTGGGAGGTACAGCGCGGGGACAGAGTTTATGTTGTGCTGTGAGGACGATTGGGAGATGTAAAAGCTGGATTACATCACCCAAGCTCTGAATTTGTAGATACACATTTAACAGAAATCACACATCAAGTGATTATGTATCAGAATCTGTATTTTTGGGAGGTCCTGCTATACCAAGGTAATTGACCATTTGCACCTGACATCAAAAACATTGCTGTCTAGCATGTACGTAACTTAACCAGTTTTTATACAAAATAAATATACATTTCCTCATGGTGAACTTAAACCTTTATATCCAAGCATATCTGCTGTGTAGTGGACTATTCTAAAAAAGGCTTTATATATATCAGTTTTAAATATCTGCGAGTCGTTTTCATGAAGCTTAAACTACTATTTGCATCATCTGTGGGCTAATGCTAATTCTAATTCTAACTAATTTAAAACAGGCTCTGTCTCTATCCAATAAAAAAATCAGTGTAAGCCAAATACTTTCTCAGCTCTGCTGGTTTGTGTTTCACATTTGAGTACATATTAGTATAAATATCCATTGCAGTAATGAGGATCTGCATGACAAGCGCCACAGACTGCAGATTTACACACATCAACCACTGCAGTCTGTGATCCTGAAAAATCCTGAAGCATCCTGAGGAGTTTTTACCAAGTCACACTGGTATTTTAAAGAATTTCACAACACAAGCCCGAACTGTATACACCTGCATCAACAGGTTATGGTCTCATGCCCTCCTGTCCCATTGAAGTTTCTGCCATTTATCATTCAAACCTTCTAAGTCTCCATCAGCAAACATTATTGCTTGAACGCTCCCAGTTCATACAAGTATCCATATGTATTCACAACAAACCATATTCCCTGGAGAGATCTCTAAAATCTTGCCAGGCAGTGGTTGTTTTTCCTTTTTGTGCCTCCATGTAAATAGTCGATCTACATGCTTTCTGAATGCTGTGCAGCTTTTTCAGTCCAGGCTCGCTCAAGTTTCTCAACCAGACTCATCTGACTGCGTCAGTGATATTTTTGTAACGTATTAATGATACTTTCTGTCACTTTAGTGGCTCAAAAAAGGTTATCTGCTGTAATTATTGGCTAAAATGCATTATGTCTACTGACAACGGTAAATTTTTGTCGTCATGTTAGTCATGTGTCTACAAATGCTCATTATAAGCTAACAATACAATTTACAGAAAAAAGTTAGTGCTCTAAAAAACATAAGGGATTTTTTTTCATATAAAGATTAACAGATATTGCTCCAAGCCGCATGCCTTGATACTTTACACTCAGAATGGGACAAGATATTGGCATGATGGCATATAATTGGCCCGGCACATACATTAATCTGTGTGCTGGCTCCAGATGTTTGTATTTTAATTTTAAAATACAAACATCATAATAACAGAACTCTGTTAATTTGACCCAGCACATCTTATTCGGAGACTCTTTGCAGTGGTGCCCATGCAATAACTGAGTTTCAAGCAAGAAAAGTAGATGAAATAGCAGACAACAGTAACCTGCAATTTACACTTATTTCGACAGCGAAGTGTCCCATATTTGATGTAGCTTTCCTCCGACTGATGCCCCGTGTCACCCACTGGAGGCACATTTACATTGCTGCCCAGTGCAGCGTAGCCCTGTGCAGACAAAAGACCACAAGAAAAAACATCACTAGACTATTGTGAGATCACACAATAACGAAGAAACATGTAAACAACAGTGATATTGCCTGTCTGATGTTGATTTGCTGTCTGCATCAATCCATCAGATTCTATATTTAACCAAAACAAAGCAAGTTGTGTTGATTTCCTGTCTTTACATTTTTATGCTAAGCTTACTGCCTTAATTCCATCCTCAGTGTTTGGTTGTTGATTAATTACCATGTTTACATGAGAGCTTTAATTCCCCTTTAATTCCGAATAAAAAATTAAATCCTCTTTAAAAAGATTAAAAATGAACATGTAAACACCTAATTCCGAATGAAAATAATAATTCCGAATGAAACTTAATTCCGAAGTAAGTGGCTGGTTTATTCTGATTTTAAATCCGAAATAAATAATTCCTCGATCATGTCTACATTCATTTCGCTTTAAATTAATTCCGGTCGCTCTGCGCTTGCTCGTTCCCTTGTCCTGACGGGATGACGCACGGGACGCTGATGGGAACAGGATGGCCGCCCGAAGCAAGTGTTGGACTCAAGCCGAGACAATTTACTTGCAGCCTTAGAAGATTATGAAATAATGAAAGAGTGAATGGACGTATGCATAAAAATGTGGATCTTTTTAAAGTTGTAGCGTCCAAGTGAGAAGAGGTTTCCCTGATAGAGATGCTGGATATCTATGCTGGAGATGCTGAACTGGAGTTTTTCTTTTGGTAGACGTAAATACGTCACAACTGCCCACTGTCCAATCAGAACCATTCCCAACCCCCAGACCTTAACTGAATAAAGGCGAATTTCCATGTAAACCTCAATTCGTAATTACTTTTTCCATGTAAACACCAAGCAGAATACTTAATTCTGAATTATTTAATTCTGAATACTTAATTCCAAATTAAAAAACATCATGTAACCGTGGCCAATATCAATGTTTCTGTGATAATTCTGGAGTTGGTCCAAAAGCCAAAAGGACTTTAGTTAGAGTCTGAATGGGTGCAACAATGGTACAGCTTTCTCAGTTCAGAAAAACTCAGGACAGATGATTGTGATAAACAGTGCTGTACATGGTGCCACTGTCTCTACATAATTAAAAGAATTGAGGGAGAAAACAAGCCACAAAAAAGCAGAGTCATTATATGCTACAGGCAATTTGCTTACATCAACTTACTTTTCCACTACCAAGCCACTTTGATTAGGCACTACTCTGAGACACAGCACAGCCTATGTCCTACCACCAGAAGCGCTGATTAACTTGCTTCCCAAGAGGAATTTACCATGAATACTTTGAATTACTTGTATGAACTCTAGTGCACAATGAAAAACTTCTGTAGATGCAGAGTCAACAGGTCTGAATTCAAAATGGAGGGAGCCTACTATAGGAATCGTAAGACCGGAGAAACCCACGCTGATTCAGGTGAATGAAGAAAGAGCTCACATCATCAAACTGGTTGAAATAAGAGTGGGACTGCATGAAATCATTTCAGGATGTCTCAGGACCAGAGGATACTATCAACTTTTACACATTACTCTGCAGTGAACATCATTGCTTGAATGGATATTTATCATCGTACAGACCAGATTACCTGTTTTACAAAATCCAAGGACAAAACAGAGGAGGTGAATGAAGTATTTGGCTCATTCTGATTGTTTATTTTGCAAATGACAGAAGCCACAGTTTCAATGATAAGTGTACTTCATAATAGCACATGGTATGTTTGTTTTGTGGGGGGTTCAATTAGCTAGGAAAACATTCTGAGTATTACACATGGAACAATTTGAAAAAAAAATTCTGTTGAGTTAGATTTTTGTGCTGATGTAGACTAAAAATGGCATGCTGATTCCAAAATTGTAGTCAGTTTTTTTCTAGCACGTGAAGTTTTTTCTTCACAGCTTACCCTCCAGATAAGCAAAATTCCACTGATTAGCTGTAATAAGACTTGCCAGCTGATTACGATTGGACTCATCTACAGCCACGTGGCAACTTGTTTGTGCAGTCATAATTGAGACAGTGCGGTGAGAGGCGTTTGCAGCTCCCAATAGGTCAGTACTATCAATATCTGCAAACAGAAAGCTAGCATAGTAGGAGCTGAGAGTTGTGCTGGCTTTTCTCTTAACCTTGTAACTATGGGCACACCGTTTTAAGTTCTATTTTGTTTATGCTGTTTTTTTAGTTTTCAAAGCTTGTAAGTATTCCATCTTTGTGTTTTATTCACACTGGTATATATTTCCTTTGTTTCAGATCATGTCTGCTCCTGCTTCTTCTTGTCGTAAATGCCTAAACAACCCTGACTCCTTTTGCTTTATATGTGGTAGTTTCTCCATTCCATGTCAGAGGGCAAACATCAGTGCATTTGTCAACACGCATATTCTAAAGGAAAAAGAGTTTACGGATGTGGACCAAAGGAACATGTGAAAGGTTGCCATTTGGTGTCCCACGGTTTGGCGAGAGCAAAAAGATCATTGCACAGACTGTTACTTTTGTTTAGCGAAAACATCAGGATTTACCAAGAAAAATAAAAGTAAAATAGAGTATCCTAATCTACTGTCAGCTACAAGACCAATGCCTCATTCAGCTGAAATTCCAGTGCCAGTTTTCGAGCAACTACCTCCTCTAGAAGATCTGAGTGATGTTGAAGAACGCAATGACAACAATGACGCAAATTTTGAAATTCACGCAGATTCAGTTCGTAGGGGATTTGATCAGCATGAGTTGAATGATTTGGCATCTGATTTAGGCCTACTGTCATACTTTGGAACCAGAGAAAGTACATTTCTGCAGTACTTTCGAAGTGACAGAGGCTTTTTGTTTTGCCATAACATTCCTGGTTTACTGAAGGAATGAGAGCTTTCAATCTACAATCCTATAGTTCAAAAACTTGACGTGACAGAGAAAAACTGAGATCAGTTTTGGATTCAGCACCCAAAAAATAGTTATAAACAGCTGTCAGACATAACTCAACAAGAATTGTGTTCCCCAGTGTTATTTGTGTATTTGGCAAAAATTCAGGTACAACTGTGTTTTGATTGGCACTCTGCTGGTAGAAGGACACATAGGCTCTTAAAGTAGTGTCTAATCTTGGAAGTGGAAAGGTAAGTTGTTGTAAACAGACTGTTTTGTAGCTTGTGATGACCCCACACTGTTTTTTGGCTTGTTTTCACCCACATGTCTTTTGATTACATGGAGATAGTGGCATCACATACAGCAATGTATAGCATTAGTGTGAATTTTTCTGAACAGAGTGAGAACTGAGCTTTGTCACTTTGGCACACATTCAGGTCCATGCCACGTACTCCACATAACCCCACTTCAAAAATCCCAAACTATCCCCTTAAATGCCTTGTTCAAGAGGTCAATCCATTGAAAAATTCAGAGACTTCTCCGAGGAGATGTAAAACATCCTCAAAACCTCAAACTAAGTCCAGTTGCCTTTTGGGTGAAGACTTGAAGTACGTTGGATAAATGGGAGCTCACAGAGACATTCTGCATAAAATAAATTTTTTATTTGTTCTGAACATATTAAAAATGATACCATATGGTACCAATGTTGCTCCCACGGCTGCAATGACTGTTACCAAACCTTTTTAACACTTTCCAGAAATCCATTACACAATCTCCAAACCAATAACTTCAACCAGACTTATTGTTTCTGTCAGCAGTATTTACTGCACATTCTCTTCAGGATGACAGTCTGATTTACAGAAAAGATCTGAGACTGATCAGAAATGTTCCATCATGAAGTTAAAGTTGTCTGTGTCACTGATACACAGCTTTTGTTTAACCTCTAGAGTGCAAACCGCTGATATGTATAATATGTGAATTCTCCCCCTCCAGCTCCTTATCTGTCCTGCTGTTGACTTGGTTCTGCTCAGCTCCAGAGATGCTTCCTGAGGATGTGGCGGGATTCATCGGTGGTAAGAGCACAACACTTCCTGAAGCCGTGTTCTCTTCCTGCCTTTCGATAGGACATGCAGGTCATGACCCCATCATTGAGACCTGATTGAATGCCTCTGGGCCAGTGATAGCTGAGGCCTAAAGCAATATGTTTTTGGGTTGCTCTTACATTCTTAAGCATGTATGCACGCCTGTATGCTTAAAATTCCTGACATCTCAGAAAGTCAGAGCTAGATTTTCTTCAAACTCTGATCAGATGTCCACTTAGATCAAGGACTAAGTGTTTAATGTTGAAGGTTATAGTTCAAAGGTCAAGGACATTGTTTGCTTGTAAACATAGTATCTCAATAATGCTCAATGGATTCCAATCAAACTTTGCACAAATGTGTCTGACTCTGATAATTAGATTTAGAGGTAATAGGTTCAAGGTGAAAATTATAGAGCATATTTTTTTCTAATTTCTACTTTAAACCAGTTTTGTGAGCCGGATGTCATTAAAATGCTTTGAAGGATTTTTCTTAAGCTTTGCAGAAGTGTCCATCATGACATGGGGATGTACTGACAAGTATTGAACACTGGACATGACGGTCATGGAGTCCTTTTTTCATCCTTAGCTTGTAAACACAATATTTCCATTCATTGACTGTGGACAAAATTACATAAATTTTGTTTTTAAATCCACCATAATGCAGGGAAGAACTGATTAGATTTTGTAGGTCAAAGGTCATAAGTCAAGGTCACATACCCTCCTGGTTGTCCTTTGCAATTGAACACAATCTTGTTAATGCATTGTCTTAACAAACTTTTGGCAATTACCATTAAAATGACTTCATGAGTCAGATTAGCAAAGAGGTCTAATCTGACTCATGGATAAATTATTAACATTTTTAAGATCAGAGGTCAAAGATCAAAGTAAATCAGTTTGCAGTCGTCTTTTGCTTTTAAATGCAATATCAATAGAATGATAAAAGATTTTTCATTAACTTTTCCCAAATTGTGCTTAAATTAGGAGGGTTAAGTATTTGTGTTTTGAAGGTCATAGGACATAGGTCAAGGTCATGGTATCTAATGACTTTCTGATGAGATTTTTATCAAACACACTCCAACTTAAAATTGACCCTAATACATTTTCAACATCATGGGTCAAAAGTAAAGTTAAAGGACTTTTAGGGCCATCATTTACTTGTAAATGCCAACTTGTGAAACCTGATGTCACAAAAATGCTCCAGAAGATTACTTTTGAATGTTGCACAAACATCCGGCACTACATTATCATTACCATTTGTATGTGAATGCAGAATCCCAGAGAAACTTTTAGGAACATCTGTTGAACTTTGCAGATTTGTCTTTTTGCACTCAAAAATAGTCTTACAAAATGTTGGATGTCATGGGTCAAAGGTTATCAGGCATCAAGTTCACTGCCAGGTAAAAAAATCCAGGATTTACTTTAAATTTTGCACAGACATCTGCTTTGACTCAAGGACAAACTGGTAAGATTTTAGGGGGACAAAGTCAAATGTCCTTGGGGCTTATAATCATGCCTTGCTTGTAAAGTGGCCAAGTAAACCACCTCTGTATTAACTCTCTGGCAAAGTATACCTCACAGAGGCTTCAAACCAAAATGCAGTAGTTAGGTTTTATAAGTTGTACTGAGATCCTTTAACGTTTTCAGGGGGTGTAAAAGCTGTTCAAACCTGCTCATCCTGTTGCACCTTTGTGCATGTCTTGATTTGATTGTAGACTTTATTAGACAAGACAGATGAGTTTAACTCAACTGCAATGAGTTTTGTTGACATGGTACAAGAATTAAATGTCAGCAAAAGTGGGATCACTCAGGGGCCAAATCTTCCTTATAATGTATCTGATTATGAGTAATTACTGCATGCTTGAAGTTGTCAGATATGAAATTATTTTTCTTAGGTGTGCCAGACAAAGTACTCAGTGTCTGCATGATACATCAGGCAACTTTAGACACAAAGAGTTTGTGCTTTGCTTTTTGGACGGGGTTTTTGACAGGACAAAAAGGCAGGTCTTATCATTGTGAAGCAGGACTTAAACTGCATCAAAAAATCATAAGTATTTTTGGACAATTTAAAGATGTAAAATAGCTAGCAATGAAGCAGTAGTATATTTGGCTACTGCCAAATGGCAAGCAGAGACAAGGATGGGCTCAGCCCACCCAAAAATTTGACTGTGTTGCAATATTGTCATTTTCCAGGTGAGTTGCCGATGTGACTCAGAGCACAGATAAGTCCCAGCATTTATCACTTTCAAAACCATTCTTGTAAACAAAAAAAAAATTATAGTCAAAATATCAACATGTTGTGCTTGAGTTTAGATATCCATGTTTACACATAATCAAACTGAAGAAAGCTGCAATATTTAACTGTGCACCCACACATCAAAAAGCAACCATGGTGCCACCTTTGTTTCCTGAGTCTTTATTTCCATACCAACCATACAAACCTTTGTGGTGGAGGTGTTGGGGAATCTGACTGCCAGAGGTGAAAAGTTATTTTAAAGTCTCCATGGGAATAAATCCTGCAATGTCTCAACCATTGTCTTTACAACCATTGTTACTATGAGGAAAAAAAAGACAAGCTTCCTCTCCAACAACCTCACCCATTCCACAATCAAGTAATCTACAGAGTTAACTCCCTAATTACAGTATATTGGTAAATTCAAAGGAAGTCCCAATAACAACAACAACAACAACAATAATGATAATAATAATAATAACTATTATTATTATTATTGGATTTGCCATTATTGGGGTTATGTAAGAGGTATGGTTATGACTCAAGTGTGGGAGCAAAAGGATGCATTGCACCCTCTTTTAAAAATTTCTACACCCTTGTTAAATAAACAGTGCAGTGTGTTGTTCTGTCTTACATTAAAGAGCTCATTCTATGGTTTCTCAACATTTAAATACTCTGTAGTGTGTATTATGTGTCTTCTCTGCATGATACAGTATACCTATGCACAAGACAAAAAATCTTCAAGACTTCTTCCTCTTCTCTTGTTTACAGTGCCAGTAGCTGCCTGAAATGTCTTGTTCCCCCTGGCCCCAAAAAATAAACCTACCACTGTTACATCCTACCATCGTTTTGTAGGCAGTTAAAGCCCATTGGCTCACTGTGGTAAACCCATAACAAAGCACAAACCGTAGAATGAATGCAAAGTATTGACAACATGGCACAGAGCCACACTGAGCTGACCGATTACCACAGAAAGACGAGTAGACTAATCAGAACAGACTGGACCCAGGTGGGAAAGAGGGCCTTGAAGTGGCTCAGAATACAGTTGGATCAGGGATACTCAGTATGTGGGCTTTTGTTCCTCAATCTATTTTTGTTCCTCAATCTATTTCCTTATTAAACAAACAGTGGTGAGGAGGTGGGACAGCGCTACACACACATACCCCTGACGCTGACTTGGAACATTTTTATGCATTTGGGCTCAATTGGTGTTCGGACTGTTGTTGAATAGTTGGACTTTTTAACCTTTTATGATGTATTTATTGATGTGCTTTTATTTTTAAATGATGCAACATTGTGATGATGGACGAGCTGGTGATGCAAAACAAATTCCTGAGTAATCAGACGATAAAGTTTTATCTTATCTATTAGAACATCAGTGTTTGTGAACAAAATCAATAAGTCAGTCATCCAAATCAATAATACATAAACCCAGGTAATGGTACAATACAGGCTCTTTGGAGATTTTATGAGGTGTGAAGCGCACCTTTCTAACCAGCTGAGAGGAGGCTCGGGTTCACAATGATGTCAGATCATTAATGTTCAAAATGTTTGATATTCATGATAAAAAATATATTTTCTGGAAGTGCATTGAGAACAGACAAGACCTCCTCTTTGTTTTGTCTCAGAACAGAACAATAGCTAATCAGGAAGCAAGCTTTCTAATTCAGGAACACAACAAACACAGCCATGGTAACAAAAGCAAAGACAAAGCTTAATGCTGGATAGACATCAGAAATAGAGGAGCAATGTGTTAGACCATTTGTTTGTACGATGTGTCCTGTAGAACATACTTTAACCGAAATGACAAGAAGAGTAGCTGGACTGCAATTGCTAGTGTTTTGAAGTGTAGCAAGCAGTTTGCTTAAATTAGCCTGAATTCTTCCTGCTTGTTGTCAGCAATGAACAGAGCAAAAATTCCATTCTTGAGTGAAAAGCATGGATCTGCTTGAACAGTTGTTATTTCAACTTTTCCTTTAGAAAAAGTACTGAAAAACTTGCTTTTTTCAAGTACTTTGGCATTCAAAATGCTTTAAAATCTTATGTGTGTATTTTCACATTGGCTAAGAGCAGTTTACAGTTTTTATACTTACATGCAACAGATTTTCAGACTTGTAGCCCAAAATTAATTAAAACAAACAAAAAAGCTGATTAGCTCAAAAAATGTTAGCCAGGCTTTAAAACGACATCATTTACATTTCAATTTAAAACCTCAAACATGGGCTTAAAGGTCCAGTGTACTGGTGTGATTGATTATTTACATCATGCCTTTGGTGACTTATAAGCAAGGATTTAAGTTGAATAAGAAACTGAGGAAATTTGTCTCTGTAGAGGATCAGCTGCAGCTCCTTTTCCCTCCCCTTTGGAAAGACTCTGGGGGAGATGAAATGGGAGGCTACGATAATGAGCTCTTCTCTGATTGGCTGCCAAATGAGGTCTGATGGGAGGGTTGAGGAGGTGTTACAGGCTTTAGGGCAAACTTTAAACCAGTCATAGCGTCTGCCTGTGATGAGCAGAAAACACACATGTAGGTGGAGGCTGTATAGCTATTATGTAATAAACCTAAGAAAGTAAAAAAACTGTGTTTAAGAGGCATTTTCTTTAAAGGACCAGAGCACATTTCTCTGTGAACTGAGAGTTTAGTAAAAGGTGTCACGTCCTTATGCTGCCCAAGCTCAACTAAACAACATGGAAAGCAAAGAAAAATGATTTTGCAGCATATGTAGCCTTTTAGAAAAGCTGTCCTTCTCTGCTGTACTTCCCATTTCCACCGTTAAACTGAAACTGAAGTGCTTGACCCAAGTCAATGGCCTGAGCTACCCCAGAGACGTGGGACATTGTGCAGGTATGGCAACAACACAAAGACAAACCACATGAACACAGCTTATTGTCTTTTGGATCAGACATATAACCTGACATACCAGATGGACTGTTCAATATATTTCACTCGTCCATCTAGGAACAAACCCACAAAAAGTGTTTGGGAATGGGCAGAACCGTTTAAAAGCTTAACCAGTAGGTGATTTGATCATTGTTTTGTCAATCACATTCATTGCGAGTCAATCAGATAATGTAGTAGGCGGGTGCCACTGCTGCGGTGTAAAGGACAGAACGTTAGCCACTTTGTAGAGCAAATTCTCTGCAAAACATATCAGAAGTGGATCGTAAATATCTCCTCTGGAGAGAAGTTTGAAGTGTGGTTATTTGTTTTCGTTTCATGAAGAAATCTGGTCCAGATCTGACAAAACTGCTACTGAAGCTGTTAGTATTTAAGCTAACCCCTGTACGAGTAGTCACTTCCTGCTGTTGTCTCACTCGTAGCTCCCACCTCTTTCTGCTCTAAAGGACGCCGATTTGGCCGTGCTGCCTCAGTCTGCTCACAGTAGTTGTAGACTGGAGTTTGGCAAGATGGACCTGCCTGATTACAGATATTTAATCAGGTTAATCAGGCATGGCACAGCTATCAGATGTAGAGGAAAAAAGAAGATTCATCAGGAGTTCCATACAAATATAGTGCAGTCAAAAGTATCATTTCCTTCTTTCAAAAGTAGTAAAGTAAAAGTAAAGAATTCTCTCCAAAAGTATACTTAGATTAACCACAGATAATCAAAATTTGTTCTTAAGTACAGTGCTAATTTGAGGGGTGTCTGTGACTTAAGAGTCTGCTCTACCATAAAATGGATGTTTCAGGGTTTGAGCCCAGTTCCTCATGTCACATGTCAATGTGTCTGTGGGCAAGAAACTTAACCCCAAATTTCTCCCATTGCTCATTGGATAAATGGCTGATTGAAAACTTAAATTTAAACTTTAAGTGAGTGATTGTAAAAGCCAACAGGTATGAATGGGCAGGTGTAATCCATGGTGTTAATGTCCTATGAGTAGTCAGAAAGACTAGAAAGGCACGAGTCTATTTAACATTTACAGTAGTGAATATATGTTGGTTTTGTCCACCACTGCTCGTTGTACTCCATGTTTGTCTACACTTAAATCATGTTTTTGAGCACTAGACTACAAACAGCAAAAGAGACTGTGGTTGCAGGAGAATTAGTCCTGTGTTGATCATCTTGTCGCACACCACACACTAAGAAAAAAGCTGTTAAATATGCCACTGTTTTCAATGTGTGGGCCCTGTCATAGTTTTAAAATCTATCAGGATTTAAAAATCTTTTACATGCGCCAGGCCTAAGTCATTTGTTCTAAAACTTGGTCTGTTGAAGTTATGATTGAATATGAATCTATATTGTGAAACAACCAGCATAATACATAATATATTTCATACCACAGCCTATAAGACTGAGGTAGCTTTAACTTAACTAAAAACTGCTCAGGTCCTTCTATTTCATCAGATTTGTACAGCAGACAGGAAGGATGCTGATTTACCCTCCCTGTATCTCCTCCCATGCTGACTTGGCTTCTTTCCTCAGTGTAAGCCCATAGGATAACAGTGTCATGGTTACAGTTCCAGTATTTAAGGGTGTGTCATGCAAACAGAGGTGGGCATGTTCATCCCTTAATCAGGAGAAAAACTTCAAAACTGTGACATCACTTGATATTACACTCAATGTTGTCTTTTGTGAAATACCAATGACTCATGTGATTTATGACATCTTGGCATTGCTGTGACAGAGGAATATTTGAGCTTGAGGGTAAAAATACTACAAACGGATACTTAGACTGGCCATATTATGTCTTAACGTGGGTACTGACTGAGTATCTGAAGTGTGTTCATAATCGCTATTATTAGTAAAACCTTTAAGTTTTCACATGCTTGGAACCCCTGGTTCACCTCCACTGTCGCTCCATCTGAGGCGCTCTGTTGGAGCTTCTGTCAACTGAAGGTCCCCTCCTCCACGCCAGCCCAGTTTGTCCTGATCTTTGTCGAACTTGGTCAGTTCAGCTTGGTTAAGCACCATCTTAAGTCTGTATTCTTTCTATAGTCAATGCTTTGCCCAGATTTGGGAGCCAGAGCCATTGGGCTCCAAAGACTTTGTCAAAACCATTAACTATTTTAAATTATAATAATCAGTATTAGAATGTAAGCAACATTAAGGATCTCCTTGTGTCAATAGCCCACTATTTTTTTTTTTAATTGCGCAAACCTCCTATCTCCAAACGTGCTACTTTTCAGGAAATGAAAAAAAAGGCCCTACTACTGAATGGATAGCATATTTTCCTGATTACACATTATTTTTGTGTACTTTAATTTGGTCAAAATTTAAAAAAAAAAACCCACTCACCAGCATGGGAGGTCACCAGTATCACTGTATATGAGAAAAGATTAAAATCATAAAAAATGGAGCTAGGAAGTTTGTGCTCAACAGCAACAATATGTGTATTCAGATGTTACCATTATGTCCATCATTTGTGGATAAAAGGCCACTTTTGGAAAGGTTAATTTATTACATGCTAGTTGACTAAGGTTTTATAACATGATGGTAGAACCAACAAATAGGAGAAATGTTCAGAGGCTTGCTCACCCATGCAACAGCAACATAGCCAGCTCAGCATCTGATTGCAGCTTGTTGTTTCTGCAAACTTTTTCCAAGATGTAAAAGCCTGTCCAATACTCTCATCTGGCTACTCAACTTGGTCACTTTCTTCTTTTGTTTCCTAACCTTATCTGTGACCGTCACCTTTGTCCCTGCTTTTGACCTTTTCAACTCAGCCATTATTAAAACCAGTGCAGAGACAGCAAAACTACTCCCAAGCTGTAAAGCATTATGCGAGATGATTGCAGCTAACTGCCAAACTAAAATAGTATTACATGCAGGTGACTGTGCCACTCTGAGGTTGTGGGATAGACACCATTCTCTCTGATAAGGCAGTGTTGAAATCTGTCCTAGCTACAAGCTACACTTGTACACATTGTGTACAGTGATGCCTTTGAGGGCTAGTTGTAAACATTATAGTCAAGGGTGTTTGCTTGAAAAATGACAACAAGTTGCACATGATATGTTCAAATGTCAATTAAAAGAAAAGAAAAAGGAGGCTGTGGCTTGGAACTTAATAAAATCCTGTCATTTGTGAAAAACAATTTTTTTCAGTGATATTAAATAACTACATCAGTTGCAAGCAGTCACTTAGTTCATGTTCTGGGCTTATTTTCTTCTATTTATTGTATTGTTTGGGACTTTAGCCAACTGATAATATCAGTCAACTACAATTTTGGTAATTGATACGAAAAAATGAAACTTGTGTATGTAATAAATCCTCACATTGTGTAATTTAGTTGTCACTTCTGTTGGATACTTGTTGCATTTCTCCTCCAAAGCTTTTTGTACTTCTCTGTTGAGCCAAGACACAATCAGTTGTTATTAAAAACACAAAACCCAATCAAAATTGGCTGATCTTTTGAACAGATCCATGTCTGCAGCAAAAAAAAAAAAAAGTCTTGATCCAGACTCTGATCATTACCAATATCTACCCATTTCTTCCTTGTGCCATAACCAACATTCCCAGAAAACATCAAAATCTGCTGGTAACTTCATGAGTTATCTTGAACTCAAACAGACAGACAGACAAGCTGACAACTACAGTAATAACACAATGTCCTTGGCGAAGGTAATAATAAAGTGAAACTTCCTGGTCTCCATGCAAGGCATTACTATCTACCATTAAGCTGAAGGGGCTTTGGGCCCTGCATGTCCAGGCTGCTCTGCTTTCCAGAATGTAGACTGCACAGCGCCAGCAGCTCTGGGGGCAAAAGCCTGGGTTGAATTAATTTCTTTGGGAACCAGGAACACTGTCAACATGACTAAGAAATGCACATATTTTTACAGGTTCAAGTAAAGATCAATGCTTAATCCCCTCCGTACTCTTTTACCCATTTTACACAAACACAATCAATCCTTTTAAGACATTAATCCTTGATTGTGTTTGGGTGTGAGCTTAACCCACTAGGATTGATGATGTCATGGGAGTGGCTGCTGAGCTAAACACTGTGTGCCCCTGATGAGTAAATATTCAACACGTGACAAATGCCAAAGAATTATCAGACTGTGATTAATCAGATGACTATTAAAAGAGGCAAGTGCATTTTTAGAAAATGTCATTGAATAAATCATTATTAAAAAAAAAAATACAAAACTATTTTATTGCTTCATAATGTAACAAGAGCTACCACCTGGTGGTTGGTAGTATTATGGAGTATGTCTGCCAAACAGCTGTGTTTTGTAATATGCAAGTACCTGCTGAGCTGATTCTTCTTATTATTTTGTTTCCTGGAGGATGGCAAATATATAAAGGTCTTCATTTCCACCTTCTGGGCTAAATTTTGAAACAAAGAAACTATTTCTACAATATAAAACTATATCAGACACAAAAAAAATAATGTTTCTTTAATTGCTCAGATATTGCTTTGTGATGTCCCTCCCCAACCCAATAATACAGCTGATTTCTGTTTCTGGTCATTAAAATGAAAGTAAAATGTTGCTTAGCTAATGGCTAGTGCTGCTAAATTGACATCTATTAACGTACTGAAAGAAGTCTAATGAGTGATTTATTCATTTTTTCATGATTTTCCATTGAAAACAAGAAAATGACGTTTCGGAATAAACACTAATGCTAATTAGGTGTAGGAATGAGTCCAAAAACGCAGAAATGAGTTGGCATTTAGCACTTCCTGGTCCCCAACCCCTTAGAAGATAGGATTTAGCAACGGGTTTCAAATAAGTGCCTGAAATAAGGTTTGTGGTGAATCCACCCACATAAGATTTAAATGTTTAGTGGGAAAAATAAAATGCATCTGATGCCTGCTTTTGAATTTTAATGCCTTGTTGTGTGATTAAAACAATGGTTGCTAACTAACTTGTTACTTGCTAACCTTGTTACTAGCTAACAAGGACTACAAAAATGGCCATGGACCTGACAAAAGCTTTTATAATTGTTTCTTTTTAACTATTTATACACTACTACCACAGCCATGAGGACGGACTTGATCAGGTCACTGGATTATGAGGAAACTCTCAAACAAGTTGAATATAAGTCGAACTGCCATGTTGTAGTTCAATAGTATAGCTTACTAATAGATTTTCACTATTGCCAACTGCATTTACGTTTTAAACATCGTAAAACGTAGGTAAGTTTGTTAAGATTATGACAAAGAGCAGAACTTAACAGAGCTTATTATCAGTAATGGTCCAAAACACACAGAAAACTCCCATACACATTTAGTGGGCTTGCAGTCAAAGGAAGCTGCACAATGCTAACTTCCTTGTCGGCCTACAAAATAAATCATCACTGCACTGCTAAGGCTGGCTGTCTGCCACTTTGATCCCTGACCCATTGGTGCTTTGCATTTTGGGTAACATTATGCAAGGTAGACTGGTCTGATGCATACTGCTAATTTTTAACGAAGTTTTATAACATCCGGGTATTTTTGGCATACTACATACTACATTTTGGGAAGTTAGTACCTACTCCTATTATAGTATGTGGCTTTAAAATGTAAAATGTTGTTTGTTCCCTTTATGGGAGAAATAAAGTTCACTTTAGTGTAGATGTTAATAGATGACAGAGTAAACGTCTGTAAATTGTTCACATTCAGATGTCTTCAACTGCTCCTGTAAGATCAGATCAGATGTCTATTTCTGGGTTAACAAGTTGACAAAGCACTGAGATTTATGTGCTTCTGATTACTGATGGCTTATTTGTTGCCACTTTGTAAATTTACAGTGTTGAGTGTGAGGAGATTGCAATTTATTAGAAAGATTTATGAGCAAGTTTCATAGGGGCATGGGCCAAACAGCCCCCCTTGCTCTCCCAATCACCATCTGTCATGTCCTTTAATAGTTTTCAGTTCAGCATTAACACATCAACCCTGTTGTTTTCACTCTCATTTCTTTCAAAACAGCAGCAAGAGACTTCAACAAACAGAACTCTGCATGAACTCTTTGAGCAGCAAACTGTTTAAGTTTCAAGTCTTGGCTGCGTTTCTGTCCTCCCCTCAATTGTATTGTGCTCTCCTTACATGACCTACTGGCAGTGTCACCTCTGGAGGGTTTTCCAGCAGGGATCTGCTCCCTGGCATCGAGCATTTGCCTGATGCACGGAATGTACAAAGACTTTTGGCACGTTAGCATGACTCACACTCAAAAAACAACCTTTCACCTACAGTTTAAAAATCCTGTGCTTGTAAATCAATGTGGTCTATTTGGTGTTTCACAGGAAAACGATCTTTGTGTAACTGCCTTTGGAATTAATGTCTAAAAACCAGAACAGGCCCCATGTCTGTTAAGCACTTTAAACCACATTTAAGATCCCAGTGATTCCTCTTCCATTCTGCAATTGCCCATTTTGTGAGAAATATTTCATGCATCATTCAGGAGGAAATTTCTGCCACCAGGTCCTCACCCTCTCCCTCCACCTTTAGCTGGCTGTGTCCTCTGTGTGCTCAGCTGCCTTTGAGCAGTTTGAGCTGGTGGCACGTGCTAAGTTTCCTAAGGTGGTCCAAAGTCTGAGATCCTCAAAGTAATTCTAAGGCAGCAGTCTCTCCAGACTTTTTAAGGATTTTTTTTTTAACAAAGTTGGGTTTATACATTTAGCACTTATAAATGTTGCACAACAGTTCCACTGAAGTTGGGATGTTGTGTAAAACATAAATGATAAATGGACTTGGGCTTATATAGCGCTTTTTTAGTCTTTGACTACTCAAAGCAGCTTTACACCGTAGGTCATGTCCATCAGTATCAACTAACACATTCACGCCCTTTCTTGCCCATTTACAGGCCACTGACACAGCAGTGGGAGCAACTTGGAGTTAAGTGACTTGCCCAAGGACACATACCCATGTGACATCCAGAGCTGGGCTCGAACCTGCAACCTCCTGATTACTGAACAAGCACACATCAGACTGTGCCACCAATGCCCCATAAATATACAGTATAACATAAATAAAAACAGAGTACAATGATTTATAAATCCTTTTCAGCCTATACTCAACTACACACTACAAAAACTAGATGTTTAATGTTCTGAGAAACTTCATTGTTTTTGCAAAAATTCATTCATTTTGAATTTAATGCCTTCAACGTGTTCCAAAAAAGTTGGGACAGGGGCAACAAAAGACTGGGAAAATTCATGAATGCTCAAAAAACACAGCAGATGATCAGGATTATTGGATCAGGTGAGTGTCATTAACCTGACACGCCAGACAGACAGTTCTATATGTTCGCCACGGAAATATTTCACTCGTCCATCTGGGAAAGAGCCGTTCGAAAATGTTTTCAGAGACGGAACCTTCAAAAACAACAGCAGCTGGTGATTGGATGATCATTCTGCCAGTCACACTCATCACAGACCAATCCATATCAAGCCACAGTATGGCGCAGTAGCACTTGTTGTTGTTAGCCGCTTAAACCGTGTTTCAGTCCTTGACTACAGTCTAACATTAAATTATACCACACAGATGTATCATTTACCACTTATATGTGACATGAACCTCGTCAAAGACAACCCCCACCAAGTTCTCCTGGTAAACTTCTGAGGGGAGCATACTTCACCAGGTATCACTGAGTAACCATGACTACCATAGACTAACCGGCATGTTCATGGAGGATTTTCACATTCTCTCCCAGTTTCCGAGCAGTGATCCCCAGTTGGGAGAGGAGCAAAAACATGATTTCCCGTAAGAAAAGCTTTAAGTGACGTTCTTTTCTCCTCCTTTAAAGAAGGAATTGAGCCCATTTCTGATTATAACCGCAGATATTGCCACATCCACGGAGACCACTTCAGAAGCCACATTGCTTTCAAACATACAGTCACTTCCTGTTGTCGTCACGTTTGCAGCTCCAGCTTCTCTTTCCTGATTGGGCCGTTAAGCATTGAGCCGTTGAAATGGAAGTTGGCAAGACGGAAATACCGGATTTCAGACAATGAATCAGGAAGGTCCGTCTGCTCTGCAAGGCTAGAGTGTCATTATTAGGTAAAAAAGAAAAAAAAAAAAACGAGCATTTCTGAAATGTTAAAGGTCCTGGGTCCTGCAAAATACATTTTCTTTGCCTTTAATGCTGTAAGGGGCTCAGGCAGCAGAAGAATATGACACCTGTCACCAAACTCAGTTCACAGAGAAATGTGAAGAGCTCAACATCATAGCCTCCCTTAGCCTCCAGCCTCCCTTAGCCTCATTTCCAAAGGGGAGAGAAAAAGATCTGCATCCAGTTCTTTACAGATACTAATTTTCTTTATTTTTTGCTCAACTAATATTAAATCATTGCTTGATAGACACCCAATACATGATATAAACAGTATATAAACACACCAAGACATGGGACCTCTAAGTCATTCACAGGCAAGGATGGGGCAAGGATCACCACTTTGTGAACAACTGTGTGACCAAAAATGTCCAAATGTGCAATTTAAAACTCTACTATGGAAAGTAGAAGCCAGATATCAACAACACCCAGAGCTCATCTCAGCTTGACTGATGCAAAGTGGAAAAGTGTGCTGTGGTCTGACGAGTCCACGTTTCAAATTGTTTTTAGAAATTATGGACGTTGATTGTTATCAGTGCAAGGTTCAAAAGCCAACATCTGTGATGGTATGGGGGTGTGTTAGTGCCCATTGCATGGGTAACTTGCACATCTATGAAGGCACCACCAACGCTGAAAGTTACATTCAGGGATGTTTATTTTAGCAAGACAATGACAATGACAAGCCACACGCTGCACTTGTTACAACAGTGTAAAAGAGCGAGACTTTTACAACTAGTAAAAGAGTGCAGGTACTAGACTGGCCTGCCTGCAGTCCAGACCATTTTAAAGGTGTGATGCATTTTGTTGCACAAAATACAATAATAGAGACCCTGGACTGTTCAGCAACTGAAACATATCAAGCAAAAATGGAAAAGAATTCCACCCACAAAGTTTCAGCATTTTGTATCCTCGGTTCTCAAACATTTACTGTGTTGTTTAAAGGAAAGGTGATGTAACAGTGGTAAACATGTCCCGTCCCAGCTTTTTTGAGCATGTTGCAGGCATTAAATTCAAAAGGAATTAAGTTTATCAGTTTGCACATTAAATATCTTGTCTTTGTAGTGTATTCAGTAGAATGTAGATCAGAAACAGTTTGTAAATCATTGTATTATGTCTTTATATACAAACTTCACTTGAATTTGAGTTTGTACTTTTCTATTATGCTTGTATTTATTGTGGTTGTACTGTTTATTGTGCTATTTATCTGTTTGGTGTATACATTTTTATTTTACAAGTATTTGTATTGTACTGGGCTATAGATAGTACAGTGCATTGAGTCAGCTCAGGGTTTTTGAATGTGCTATAGACCTAAACTCTGACTTGACTTAGCTTGACTTATAATGAATATATCATGAGGGGAGTTTGAGGACAATGCTAGCATGTCACCCAGCTGGACTTGTGCCCTGTCATTAAAGCAGGCAACAGATGGAACCCAGTAACACTCATGTCCAAGGGTGTATCTGTTGTTTTAAGTTCTCTGGGGCAAGACTGAAGACAGACAAATCACTCTTCATTATTGTTATATGAAAAGAAGGACTTAAAGAAAAAAAAATAAATCAGCTGTGAGGAGAGACTGCACTGATTCCACATTTAAGTCTCTGTGATTGATGAGCAGCTCGCAGCAGCAGGAACTGAAGCCAAAGGCTGAACATGTTGGCCTGGTTTTCACTGTAGTGGGGATCAGTCTTTGCATGTTTTATACATTTGTCTGCTCCTGAACAGCCATTGAGATATCTGCGATTTATTTAGCCAACTCAGTCTTTGTTATGGCTGCAGAGCTATAGTTTGTCATCTGGGTTTTACATACGACTGGCTTGTCTTTATTGGGAGTACCGCAATAGGAAATGACCCACAGCAGGAAAGTGTTAGCAAATATCTCCAGGGCACTCAGCCCCTTGAATAAGAAAGGATGAAAGGATCTTTTGTTCATGTTTGAAGTCAAATATTCTGTCCATGGTAGGGCTCCTTGTTACCGCTGTATCAGAAGTTTTCTCGTGAGAAATACCTGCAGGGACGCATGCAGATCCGTGGAGTCAATAGTGACCCTTAATTGTGAGTAATTTCAGGAGTGTTATTACTGCACCAGGTGAGAAGAGGCGATGACGGAACATATAACAGGTGAGGGTTTAGAGAGGAAAACACCACCTGCAAATAAAATCACCACCCCTCCTAGATAGAGAGAGGGAATGCAGCATGGAACAGGTGATCAGATAATCCCCCTATCCCTGCAGGCAGCCCGGCAGTACACTCAGGTATTAGCAAGCACCTCTGCGATGGAGGTCTGGATAGTGACACAGAGCTCACAGATAAGAGAAGAGAGATAGCAGACGAGGAGATTAAAAAGAAATCTTACAACAAAAGAGGTGGAAAAGATAGACATATTATTGCTTTGTGTTTTTATTTCAGGACATACATTTTTTCTAAAGAGTACATGGGTGGAAGAAAGATATGATGCTTGTCATGTCTTTAAAGTTTGAAATGGGGTCTCCTCCCCCCACCATTAAATGATTTTATCTAGAATGACTACAAATACCAAAACATAAACATATATACAAGAAAGAAAGATGTGATGTTCATTGATGCTGAACTACATTTAGTCGAATGCAAGTCTTGCACACATAAAACTGTATTAAACCTCACCTGCCAAAAAATAATGACTTTTTTTTTTCCACATAGAAAATCAGTTGTGACATTATGGGTGGGTCTTAAAGGCCTGGGCCCACCCACATGTGCAGTTGGCCCAACCCAAAACACTGGGATATATTAGCCCTTCCATGATCATACTCTTATTATATTATATTATTATTATTATTATTATTATTATTATTATTATTATTATTTTGTATATACAGTCCTTTTGGAAACGTTATAAGTGTTAAATTTATATCCCTGAAAACCCTGGTTAGTCACCTTTACAACAAGGTACAGCTTGTCAGGATTGTGCATTCACGAAATGACACAGCTAAATGGTGGTGCCCCAAAAAAGTCCCAAATTTACCACTTGCCCTGGAAAAAAAGTCTACAGTTCCTCAGTGAGGTAAGGGTAAGAAATCAGTCTTTTTGGGCTGTTGCTTTCCTGAGACACCCCCTTAGGAAACGACTTTGACTTCACCAGTCACACAAAACTTGGTCCTTAGTTTGGAAATGGTTCCAGGGCTGACACAAAATAATAGCCTCCTGTTGCAGGATTTTTTGGCATGCCATTCAGACATCTGGGTATGCAGCAAAATGCATAAATAAGACCTATAACCTCTATTAAGTAATTTAACGGACCTCTTTTTATACTTACATACTGTACATGCTATTTTATGCAAATTATGCAAAAGATGCCTGAATACAATTTTTGCTGTGAAAATCAAGAAAAGCTCTGTATTTTATGCAAGCAGAGAGAAAAGAAATTTTAAAACACCTTGAGCAAAGTGTTGCTGATACTATAATGTGCCCCTGGAATCTTTTTTTTGTGATGTATTTCAAAGAGAACATTTTGAACTAACAACTTTAGGTGTGAAACAATGCAAAATCTTTCTAAATGTATCTAAGGGAATATCAGAAACTCAAAAATAACCTTTTAGGGGTTCATTATGTATTAAACATCACCTTGAGACTCATTAATCATGTATTATTTTTTTATGTATTATTATTTTTATTTCACTCAATGTGTTAGTAAGCAAACTTTTACCTAAAATGACTGTTTGCCCTTTGAACAAAATTTGTATATTGGAAGCATGTTTAGTTGGATTGTTGGATGAATTATTGGACACAGTGATACAACTAAGTACAACAATTTTCAAGAGTCATGTATGTGTTAATAGATCATTCGCATAAGCCAACACAAACTCAAACCAAACCACAGATGTGGTGAGCGTGCTGCATGCTGAACTCTGACCTGGCCTGATGTGACTCGGCATGAAGACAACTTATGCTGTCTCAGTGACCCACTTCTCCTCTGTCTGTCTCTGAGTCTGTCTCCTTTTATTCTTAAGCAAATTCGTGTATAGTATTGACTCTTAAAATCATGCAGACCCTCACTTATTCGACAGTTACCTGTAACTTACCTCTGGGCTTTCCTGCTGTGCATATTTACATCTCAAACAGCAGAAGCACGGTGGCAGTCCATTGATAGGGAAATGTGCCGTCACTCTGGGAAATGGAGTATTATAAACAGCGACTAAAGAGAGCTATAAAGAGTGTCTCCAGGAGCCAAGCTCAGTTTGTCATTATGGACATGGTGCCAAAAAGACTGCTGCATCTGGGTGTTTGACTTGTTTGCATTTCATTCAACAAGCACAGATAAAGGTATTGAGGAAGAAAAACTCCTGAAACCCCTTTATTGGGGCTAAAGTGAAAGAAACAAGTATAGAAGTAAAGAAAGTGGCCCTCTAAATGATGTTTATTCTTTCTGTTGTTATGAAAAGCTTATTGAATCTTATCTTGAAAAAGCTATTATACAAACCCCAATTCAAATGAAGTTGACATTGTGTCAAACAAAAACAGAATACAAGGATTTGCAAGTCCTTTTCGGACCTATATTCAATTGAATACACTACAATATATTGAATGTTCAATCTGCTAAACTTCTAGTTCATTTTTTATTTGCAAATGTCTTCACTTATTTTGAATTTGATGCCTTAACCATGTTCCAACAAAGCTGGGACTGGGGCAACAAAAGATTGGGAAAGTTGAGGAATGCTGAAAAAAAACACAGTTTTGGAACCATCAGCGAGTAAAAAGGTGCAAACAAGAGATGATTGTCACAACTGTGTATAAAAGGAACATCACTAAAAGGCTGAGTAGTTCACAAGCAAGGATGGGGCAAGGTTTACCATTTTGTGAATAACTGCAAATGGTCCAAAAGAAAATCTCTGCATATAATCAGCAAGGCCAAAAACCAACAATGATGCCCACCACCTTCCATCCCTTTGGCAGCACTGCATTGAAAACCAAAATCATCCTGTGAAGGATATTACCATGCGGTCCTTGGAACACTTCGAAAAACCATTGTCAGTCCGTCACTACATCTCCAAGTACAAGTTAAAACCCTACCATGCAAAGCAATTGAAAGTACTGAAAGCCAGGTTAAACCAGTGTAGTCAAAAGTTGCAAGTTGTAGTTAATAGTAACATCCACTGGTGAAAAACAAACAATCAAATAAACATAAAATGTGTTTTGACTGACCAACTTTGAAATAAAAATAGCTACTGTGGTACTACAAGAATAGACCACTCAAGCTGCATTTCCACCAAGCAGTCCAGTTCAGTTCGGCTTAGTATGGCACGCATTTACTGGTGTTTCCATGTTCAAATAAAGAGAAGAGATACCCAAATAACCAACCTGTGCCATCCCACTTTTTGGCACCCCTCTGAAGGGGAGCATACCAAACTGACCCTAAAAGGTGGAGCTAAAAGCACTGCAGTCTGTTGATTGGTCACAGAAATTGTCAATCCTGATGTGACAGCAGCAAAAAGTAAAACACATACTTTGTCATGTTCAAATAAACTGTGTGTTAAGAATGATTTGTTGACTGCTGTTGCTGTAAAGAATGTCTGCAGCAAACAGACGTGAAGTACTGGAGTGCTGGAAGTCCCTCACTGTTGCTTTGTATACAATTAGTTGTGCTGCAGACTGCTGCACAGTTTGCGCAGCTATGGCGTCATGCATAACGTAGTTGGTGCAACCCTCTCCTCCCGGCTTACATTCCCACCCTCAAGCTCGCAGTGGAAATGCAAACAAGATCAGGGTTTACCGCTCCAAACTGTACTGAACCGTACTGACCCAAACAAGGACACTCGGTGGAAACAAATGTATAGTTCAAGACATTTATTTGGAACTGGACAGGTGTAACTCCATGCCTGGACTTGCCTTCTCAGGTTTGATGGCAAATTGTTGAAGGCTGTGATCCCAAATCACTCATGAACCGATATGATTAACACAAATAAGGCATAAGATATTGTTTAAACATGAGAATTCCATGATGAATACGTTCATGAATTCATAATATTCCACTGATAATCTGAAAGCTCTTGAATATAGTGTTGCAAAAGAAAAATAAAATAAATTCTGTCTCAAAACTCCTTGACCTCCAATAGAAAGCAGCTGCTGTAGTTGAATTGTTAAATCTGACTCTCTCTAAAACTGCCAAGCCTGTCAAAATAAAAAACTTTGGGGAAGGCAGGTTTGGTAAGCTGAAGAGGACTAGGTGCCATAGTTTGATGTAGATGGACCTGAAGGTGGAGGAGGGGGA
>JBAMNC010000575.1:40000-205000 GCA_037902135.1 Cetoscarus ocellatus
TACCTTATAAGGTTGGTTTCCATGCCATACCATATGTGTTGACTGTTGGCACATTTGTTTTGTAAAGAAAATAAAATAATGCCAAAGACACTTAAGCCATAGCACTAAATAAAGTCAAAATTTGACTAGCTAATGACACTCTGTCTTAAAAGTCATTTCAACATTTGCATAAATATCAGGACTAAAATTGGAGACATTCATTTTACCTTTGTTTCTCAGTAAACAAAAATGTAAGGTTAGAACAGTTGATAAAGCAAACGTTCACAGAAAAACATGAGAGTAGAACAGAGCAGTTTGACGTGAGATAAGTATCTGCACATAGGGAGACCTGAGAGGGGTCTCTCGAGGCTCTGATAAGCGTTTACCACCTGTTCCCCAGAGCCATAGATCCTGGCATTTGATAGCAGCTCAATCAACATGGCATTGCTGGTATTTGGCAGCGTTACAGAGTGACAGATAATCACCTCATTGTGCTTCCTCCATGCCCTGCCGCTGCTCTGTACCACAGCAGAGCTGAAAGTCAGCCAAGCAGCAGTGACCCTTAATGAAATACTGTATTTCATGATCTCTGTAATCCAGCCAGGTATCTCATTAGCTATGTGGCTGTGTGGTATTTGGAGCAGGTGGACGGCTTCGTGGTGGATGCTGACTGACATCCCCTTTCATCTCAGGCCCAGACATGCTCCGTCTGCAGGGGTCTCAGTCTTACATAGAGAGCTGAAGATAAAGAGATGGAGGCTACACAATATCTCATCTGCAACGGTGACACGTCACCCGGCTGCCTGTCCAACTGTGAGATCATCACTCACATAGGGGAACTCGCTTTCTACACATGCATTTTTTAATTCAGCATGAGAATAATGGAAAATAATGACATTTTGGCCAAGACAGACAAGTAATTACTGTATAGATAAAACAGTGATTTATCGATGTGTCAAAATGCTGCCTGTCACAGGGCCCTAAATGGTATCTGGGGCAGAGCAGGGTTATGACCCTTCACACACATTTACACCCTGACATGCTTTCCCACACACTGACCTCATGGTTGGCACAAATGTTACAGCCTTTTATCATAGAGTCCTAAAGCCAGGAGACAGCTGTGGACCGGCAGCAGCTCTGTCACACATCAGAGCGGGACCGTCTTTACTCCACACGAAACACCACAAAGATCAGTCACAGCCTGTCTGCTGGAGCTACAGTATCCTACATACAGTTGATCCTTCTATATGTGTGTCGTAGAACTCTACAGCTTTACAGATCATTTCTGCAAATATTGTTACAACCTTTAGACTGTTGAATGTATTTCTTCTTCAAGTGTCTCTGTTTTCCAATTCATGAATATTTGTCCTCTATAAGTGGTTTGATTTGAGACATAGGCATTAAAAGCATAGGTGATTTCATTACATAGGGATGCTGCGATCAGGCTTTTCTTGGCCAATATGATCACAATCACCTGTTTGATAATCAGCTGATATCAATCATGTTTCATGTTTTTATTTTTAACAATTGGCCAAAAGGTTTCCTCAGCAAAGCAAAATGAAAATATCTCAAGGAGCAATGCAACAAGGGTCCTACAGTGTACCCTACATCTGAATTACACTACAAAAGACTCATTTATAACTTGTTTCATGATGTGACAACAGAATTATTGACAGACTGACTAAAACTATTACTTCAATCCAACAGGCAAAAAAACGCAATGGTTTTAGAAATAAAAGGCAATTCACTAAAGAATATGAACTCAACAACAAAATGTAACTTGAAGTAATTGTTTCAAAATTCCAAGAAAACAAATTTCACCCCAGTTAATCAGAATCTAAATCTCCAATTCTGTAAAATACATTTAAACGCATCAAGTTGTTAGCTTTGTCAAATACTCATTTACCGAGCCAACCAGGGTACAGAGTGAAAAAGTTCTGAAAATGCTTTTGAATCTGACATCGTGTAAACACGAATCTTTGTTGTCCGGGAAAACGGTGATGCGCGGCACATGCACAGTACTCTTTCAGAAAAAGGTTGCGTGCACCTAGGAACAGAAAAACAGCTACCGAGCAACATGTGTGCTGCTTACTGTGCTCGGTTTGTTATTGCTCCTCAGACAAAATGTGGATTTGCTGTGTACTCTGACCAGTGGAGATACATTTGTTATATTCCCCATATAACTGAAAAGTTTGTCTTTTCAAAGCGTTATGCAGACGCGTATCGTAACACCGCTGTTTCACTACAAACCTACATCGCCATCTACTGTTCTGGCATGCACGCAAGTGCATTTTCAGTCATTCTCGCAGATCTGTGTGAACACGCATCATTTTAAAACCGTCTCCATGTGAATGCAGAGTGCTTTTGAAAAGGGAAGGAAAAACCTTTCCGATTCTGGTGACAACATTGTCGTATCAACAGGGCCTAAATGTACAGGTGATCAGTGGTAGGTATTGTGTTTACAGGCATTAATTACGATCAACCAATCACATTTTTGAAACAAATCGTCCTATCCTGATCTGTGCTGATTCAATTGGGGCACCTTTAACAAAAAATAAATTGCAAAGCTCTAAGTCTGATATTTTAACAACACAAACACTAAATTCTGTATGATAATTCGACGTCATGATGCAGTGGAAATCAGTTTCTTTCTTAATAGATTGCAGAAAAACCCAGAAACGAGTACTATAAAAGCTGGGGGTTTGGAGAGAAATTAAATTTTTAAGGGCCTTTGACTTTTCAGAAATGTAAAAAAAAATGTGAAAGGAACTTATTTAACTTACTTTAGACAGCGATATTAGACTGGTTATGATGCAAAATGTGTAGGTGACAAATCCTGCAAACAAAATTGTGTTAATATAACATTAAAAATGTGTTAATGTGTCTAAATATGCTGACCTACCTGTTATGCTGAATTAATGACAACATGAATTTCTGCGGATAATTTATTGATATAAACATATGTCAAAGTTAGTTACTTGTGGGTGTAAAACTCACATTACTGCACAAAACTGTTAGTGCTGTTATTTATGGTCACCCATTTGGTGAAATTTTTCTTGAAGTGGGTAGTGTGAGCGCATTGAACATTAACAATGAAGTAAATTTGTTTTAATGTCAGAATTTCTGTAAGAGTCAGATCCTAAAACCGCCCTGATTAAAAGATACAACATGAAAGAAAACCATGACTCAAGGTCTTAGGATAAACAACGTTTTAAATCTTTGTGCAAGTAAAATGCTTAGCTACATGAGTAAGCACATTCTGTCTTAAAAGAATTCAAACATGGACTTTTTATACGGTATAAATCATTTTACTTGCTGTCAAGGTACGAGCCATCATATAGTGACAGGGACAGCCTGTTTTCAGCAACATAGAAACATGTTTTCTCTATGAAGAGTAACAAGAGTAACCTCTGGAGCACAGTCAGACTGTAGTAAGTAGTAATCCGAAGCCTGAACAAGTCTTTTACTCTGACCTCCTGACCTCTGTTTTCAAACTGCTCTGTAATTACTTTGACCTGCAAAGACTAACTGACTCTAGCCTTCACACTTCAAAAGAGCCAAGCTCTCACATATTCACTCTGAAGATGAATACAGGTGTTATATCATCTGAGGTGAACACCCCCGAGAGGTCAAATTCCAAATTTCACTGGACTTTTTCAGCTTCTCTGGCTCTCCAGTCAGCACATCTGAGTCACTTTGAAGGCTTTAAGAGGTTGAAGAAATTGTGCAGAGAAGAGGTTATCTGTGCTCATCTCAAACCTGTGCGAGATATAGATTTGTGAAAAACAACTTATTTGACCAACACCAGAACAGAGGTCTGAAGTTTACCTAGGCTTATTATGCAACAGCTAATTTCTTTAAAGCTTTGACTATCACATCAGACATTTAATACACATGTTCACCATGCCTTGGTACTGCAGTGCTGTAACTGGTCCTCTGCAGCAGTGACACAAGCTACATGTCAAAAACTGTATATCAAAATAAAACTGGTAATACTGAATTCATTCATTAAAACTGCATTTACAAAAGTATTACTACTACTTACTAGTCTTAATAAATTATGAGTTACTATTGATTTTCATAAAACATTACAGTATTAAAGACATTGAGGTGTCTGTTTAAGGGTCCACAAATACCCCTGACTAAACTTCATGGCTGTATTAAATTCTTTCTAGAGGGGATATAATTGCTTAGAGCCCTTAATAGACAGGCAAAAGGGTTAACTTTCAAAAACACAGTTGTCCACATTAAGATCTGTTGATATTGTTTATTATCCTGCAAGACAGGATAATAAACAATATTAAGTCATGTTCACACCAGACGTGAATTTCAGTTTGTCGCAAGGCAAAAAAATCATGCATGTCTTCGTGTGCTTAAACAGTTCATATTTATTGAGGCAAATTTTTGCCCTTCAGACCCGAAGATGACAACAGGAGGTAGCAAGTTCCGCTTTCTCGATCAATGATCAAACGTGATGGATATCTCTACAACAGTTTTCTTTTTCCTGTTCTCCAAAACTAAAAGCTCAATGTCCCAGAAAAGTCATAAATAGTAATGCGTTTGATGATCCATAACATCCCTGAGACTCTCTGCACATGAAAATGTCTTGGTGATGGCCCCTCTGTTGCCGAAATCTTCCTCACTTCACTCGTGTTTTTCCTGGTACAGCCAGAGACCCACTCCTCCTTTCTCCCCCAGTCGATCTTTTCTCTCGTGGGTGCTCCAGTCATTCTTGCGTGAGTTTCGACATATTATCTCTGTTGAAAAAAACATTGAATCACCACTAGTAAGCCAGATAAACACACCAGTAGAAACCTAGCAGTTGTGCTAATTGCCATCGTGCTGGCGAACTGTTACCAATGCTGCCCATGAAAAGTGTTAATATTAGCTGAACTTATCAGATGCTCAAAACTCTCCAGTGACTTACTCCTCTCCGGTTTGGTCTCTGAACCCTAAAATGACTGAGTAGAGAAGATCTGATGTGCAGTGAGGTTTATTTTCCCTTCTATCCGTGATGTCCTCTTTTTTACTGTTCAGTTTCAATGCTGATTGACTGGCCTGTCGTGACTTTAGGTGAATTTGTTGCAGAAGTTGGATATGTTCAACTTGGGTGAATTGGTGAAACAGGCAAAATTCACGTCACAGGATTGACGATTTTGCGTCATCTCGTTCACTTTTAATGTAATTTAAGCGTGCAACAAACTAAAATTCATGTTTGATGTGAACACAGCTTTAGTGACGCTGTTTGGGTGTGCAGGTGATCCAAAGAAGATACAAGGGTCAACACATCAATCATTATGAGTTTTTAAAAAAATATATATGAATACAAATAAGGCTATTTCTGTGATGTGTTGTCCATCGTTCTCTCTGACATCGTCTCCACTAAAGCAAAGTCACCCAGTGAAAAACTACAACTAGAAAATCTAATGTTGAGGTCATTCCTTTTTCCGATCTTCTTGAATCATTACTCATCATTTAGACTTATGTTTTACCCAAGTTGAATAATCCTAAAAGGAGTAATACAGACTTGAAGTACGGTAATGTCTTGATTATAACACACTCTTTTTTGCTTTTAAATAAGCTCTAATTTTTTGGGCGCGTATTACACACAAGTGCAAGCAGAATACTTAAAATATTTTGTCTCACGAACATCGCGATTGCAACACATCTGATAGAAAAAGCCAAAATATTCTCTTTCTCTGCAAAACATTCCCACCAAACTTGAGTAATTCTTATTAAACTGACTGTTAAACTGTTCTAATCAAATATTTCGGGTCTTAGTTAGTTTAACTTTGTGTAATCATCGTTTAATGCTCAAGTGTTACCACTCACTGGCAAACACAGAGCGCTGCCATCTTGTGAGCAAGGGGACACAAAGTAGCTGTGCTGTGATTGGTCGAAGACATCGGCATGTTGATAGCTGCTCTCTGATTGGTCAGTACACTACGACTGGGCATGCTCAGGGTAGAAATCCAGTAATTGTACATGCAGGAAGTAAAAGGTGTTTCCACATCGGTTTGAGAGAGAAAGTCGTGCACGGTACTTGTTGTGAAAATACTGAAATTTCATTGATTAAAACTTTGAATAAAGGCAATTTTTGAGCTGTCTGAGACAGTAAGGTTTGGGCAAAATTTGGGTGCGTGGTATATTCGAGTACAGTGTTTTCAGGCAAAAATTGTGAAAATATGGGGTGCGGGTTATAATCGAGTGCATGTTATAATCGAGAAATTACGGTATACTGTTTCATTTCTTGAAATAAGAAAATCCATTTCCTCCTCAGTCAGGCAATAAATATCAATTTGCAGGGCTCAGATTGAGTTGTTAAACTTCTGCATCACCATCTCAGATTCTCTACTTTTCATCAGCTGGTTGATCATCGGAACAAGTCCAAACCTTGTCTTCTCCTGCGTATGACAGCCCATTACCTGCAGGCTTAGCAGGAGCCTTGTTCAAAGCAGGCTGGATTAAAGGGTAATTAAAATGAAAAAGCTGATGTCATCTAAACTTTCTTGTTTGGCAGACGGCAACAACTTGCACCGCTCTGTTCAGTCTCCTCGTTCACCCATGTTTGTGGGAGCTATTAGAGGCCACACTTGCCCTGCACTTGCTTCCCATGATACTGCAGTTATTCTAGGGGGCCCATATGTCCTTCTATGTGGGCAGAATTATTGTTGGATAAAATCAGTGTTTGCTCCCACAGTAAAATCTCTATAAACCATCAAAGATAATGCAGTATGGGACAGTATGGGTACAGGAGTGCCTGTCTCCCCTCAGAAATACAAAGCTATAATTCACAGTCCTCGGTTAAAATACCAGTTGTCATTCTGTAATAAAATGTTGCGACCTTTCTTGTAATTTGTTGTGACCTTACCTTGAACTCCTTTTGAAGGCACCATGAAATACAGATGTGCATGTGGTGGCAGGGCAACAACTGCTGAGTGAAAATATGAAGAGCATGGTTTGTAGACAGGGGGGACAGTAAATCAAGAGTTTAATTTTGTAAATAATTAATCCTCTGATAAGGACATCAACTTTAACTGCAGGTAATGAGTTTCTTTCCCAATATCATCGCTGCCAGGTACAAACATTCCATTTTGTATGATTTTTGTTTTAATCATAAAACAGTGCTATTGGAAACCTGCTATGTTGAAGAGTTGGATTTATAAACTTTTAATCAACTTAAACCTCGTAACACCAAGCCATTTTCATATCTCCCAGTCCTGGACAGATGGCAAACCCAGTACATGTTCGTGGCTGAATACAAATAAAACCACATCATTATTGGGATGGTTCAGATGCTACCAACAGAATTAAAAATTAAAAAATCTAAGAATCCAAAAGTTGTCTTCAAAGGCTTGCAATTAGTTAACAATTGTTGGTGTATTTGGTGAGTTAAGGTCAAGGGCTGAGGAGCTGACTAAGATCAAACATGCAATGAGGGGAGGAGCCGGTTTTGCATAAAAAGCAACATTTCACCATCACTTTGGCTGATCCACAGCAGAGCCTTTTAGAGAAAATTCCTTGTTTTATTCCCAGTTTCCCACACACTGGTCATTGCAAGAAACCCCAGCCTCTATCAGTTCTGCCAACTTAAGTTTAGGAGACAATAAGTCATTTAAAAGAAGAAGTTTGAGGACTTGGTAAGACCACAGAGCAGCAGAAATCATAATATACGGTAATTTAAAAGACTTCCCATGAAATCACTTTTTCTTTTTTTTCCTGTTTTATTTGTCTGAAATTGTCAACCCTTAAAAAAAGAAAAGTAATCTCACATTGTTCAGTTATGTTTGCACACTGACTCAGTAACTTTTGTCTGTGTTTTCTGTTTCAGAACAATTTAGATTTTCTGTCTTTTTTGCATCAATCTCAGTTATTCATGATTTTTGTCTAGAGAGCTGTGGCTGTGATGAGAGCAGTGGCTGCAGAGCTCTCACTCTCCAAAACTGAATTACTGTAAATAACATAGTGGGCTCATTATGAGGATTTAAACCATGGATCATGAAAGATAATACATTTTTTTTTGCTTTTAGTTCAATAAGATAAGGGAGACAGAACTTCAAAGACCTGCAACAAATTTTTAGTACTTTTCTCTTTTGCCCCATCCCTAACCGCCCTAACTGACCCTATAAACTTAAATAACACAACCCATACAAACCAGGACTACCTATCATATTTCAGATTATACAACATTATGGCCACACCAATGTTTGGTCTTTTGTGTTCTTGTTTTGTGTTCCGTTGCTCTGCGTGTACATGTTTTGTTCATTTAATCACCAATAAAATAAATCAAAAAAAGAAGATTTCTTTAGCACTTGGCCCAACTTTATTACGCACATGCCTGATGAATTTACATGGCTCTGTTTGGAGTGGATGGACCAGGATATAATTGCTGCATGACAACTCAATAATATTTTGTCTCATACTGCAAATCTTTACTGTATAGACAGATACATGCTTCAGATTTGATGTGCAAGATTTGCATCTGTGACGTTTTTCACTCCTGCCCATGCCAGCAGGAGACATACTTGCAGCTGGTTCCTGCATTTTTGTTGGCACCATGAGTGTTTTTGTTCATATACTTGTGTGTGACTGGTGTTACTGAAGGACACCACTAGAGGGTGCAAAATGACCTGAGGCTGTATGTATAACTACTTGTTGTGTTCAAAGTAAACTTTAAACCTGTTTTTAATTCAAAGAGTAAAAAAGTAACCAAATAAACATCAATAATCAGTATCATCAGCAAATATTTCTTGACAATTGATGACAGTTAGTCTGACATCATCAGCTTTGTCTGCACTCAATTTCTACAATGATTTCCTCCATGCGTTGTAGGAACTGTATTTGCGTTTGGGTGTGATGAGTTACCGTCTGAAGTGATGACTTGCAGCCAACTGAGCTGCTAAGTATTGTAGCCAAAGCATTGGAAAAAGCAGAGGGTGTACCTTCAATGCTTCATTTTTATTAATCATTGTACCAAATAATACTCCATTAGTTTTTATGTGAGAAAATACAGCCAAGCCAAACCCTACTTACACAAACATCCATGGACAGAGTCAACCATGGTGTCAGCATAGAGGCACCGATCACCAGTTGAAATAATACACTGGACTTTTTTCCTTGTTTCCTTGTTTCCTGGCTTCAGCCAGATGATTTGTCAGGTTTGTTTCTGCAGTCTCACACATGATTCAGATGTTGGTGATCGTGGTCTTGTGAATCAGTTTGTCTAAAATCTTTGTGCTATTGTCATTTCTACACTGATCTCACTGTTGACAGGTAGACTACAGCTTGTGTTAATTCTGGACAACATGCACAACCAATGAGCTTAGTTAATGCAGGGGACACATGATTATATCTACAGTATATCTACAGCTCCACTATGCTTTGCTGAAAATATGCATTGAGTTTCTGGAACCACTTCAACCTGTCACGTCAATCTCTGCCAGACAGATCAACCTAAGTCAGGTAAACAAGCACTCTGTGTACAGTACAAGAGGGAACTCATAAGCGTACAACATGTGGAAAGACTGAGATATGAACTTTCTGAAGTTCCTTCTGAAGTTCTTCAGGATATGGAGTCCAGTGCTAGAGCATATGAACAACCAACGATACTCTCTTCACCCACCTACCTTGCTTGTGTATTTCCTTGGTAAGAGAGACAGCTGTACAGTGGAGCAGGTGATACTGCTGTAACTTTTGTTCCCCCATTGTTATTTTTTTTTATTTTATGTTATTTTACATGTCTATACTATTGTTGTTGGGGTTTTTTTTCCTATTACTGTTTATTTATTTGTCATTGTCTCTTTGTCTCTTACTTGTAATTTATTTTGAAAATTCTCATAAATATAATATTTTTTAAAAAAGTACAGTACAGTGTCAAAATACCAATGCAGAAAGCAAGTCAGTGTCAAGTAGGCAATATAACCAGTTCACATGTTGCTCTGTGTATTCTTAGATTTGATTAGATTTAGATTAATTTTATTGTATTCTTGTGACCTCCCAATTACCTCATGATGTTTTCTCTTGTTCTTCTGATGTCTGCTGTAGTCAGCAAGGCGGCACTTTGAATATGCTTCCAGTGGGCAAGGAAACATGCCATTTGTCAGAGCAAAGCTGCAGTATGGATGGGACACTACACAGGCAAACTGTGGAAATTGCAGGTTGATAAATCATCTTCTAAATGTTAAATCAATCAATCAGTTAATACTATGTTACCTTCTTCTTCTGCTGCTCTTAACAAACCATAACATCCCTGAAAATAATTCTAAAGTAATTATGTTTTTACCAATTATATTTGCTACATTACCCCCAAAACTCAAAATATATAAAAAGCAATTTAGTTTTTGATAAAGTTTTATTTTGTTAAGGATACAGTGACAAAAACAGGCAAAACAGAATAATTTACGAACTCCATTCATTCATCAAAATTAAGAGAAAATGGGTTTTAACATGTCATTACTCTTCTCTGAAAAAAATGCTTTTACTGGAGTAATATGAAACCCAAATCCCTATATCTCGCTAACCCATTCCCCCTAAATCTTTACTGATAGCAAAGCAATCTTTTTCCTGCTACGCCGGGAGGAATCAGAAACAGATGTAGGGAAGCACCACCGCAGGCAAAACAACACAGCATGATTAGGGAGAGAAGGTAAATGACAACATGAGGGGCCCCAAAACCTATAAATGGATACTTAGCAGGGCAGGCTACATTGTGTGATCCAGAGCAGGGGTCCAATAGCTTCATGCCAGCAGAGGCTCAAATGAAAAGATTTAAAGAAGTGAGCTTTGGGCAAGTGCCAGGTCACGGTGAGGGGAGGAGGTGGAAAAGAGGTCCTGATGGTGGAGGCCTGACCCAGCATTTAGATGAGTCTGGTGCTGCATCCAACTTTTGCCAGGGGATAAGCATGAACTACTTTCAGTGCATCTACAATGGGTAACGTTTGCATAGAGCTGGAGTCATTCTTCTTGTTGTCATACTACAGTGAAGAGAATGACTGTTTTCTTAACTTTGACTTGGGTGTATTTATTCTGCAGTGGTAACTGTAGTGGATGTGGAGCACATATTGTCAAAGTGAATGTGAGCTGGTGGCATTTGGATGCACTCTGACCGGCCTTAGTTGTTTTCCCGCCCCTCTGCTTTTGCAGACAGCCTCTAAAGGAGACCTGTCCAACTCAAGGGTCTGGTTAATACTCTCTCACCCAATCAGACATGTACGCACGCACGTGCAGGAAACACACATGCACACAAAGACCTTTTCATACTGTTTTGAGGGAACTAAATCATTCACCATTTGTGTCAAGTTTAACAAGCCGGCTATGCCATTTTGGAAATATTTGCAAAGGCTTACATAAAAGATGTTCTACTTAATAATGCATATTTCAATCATAGACAAGTAAATGCCGCTCACAGAGCAAACTCAGACTGAAGTGTGCAAGATTGACTGAGTTAAGCAGAATTTGCAAAACCCCACAGGCTCTTAAGGAGTTTTTTTATTGCACTCCACAGGTTTGTGGCAAACTTTAATTTATTTTCTCATCATTTTTAGTCCTTTGCAATCCTTTCTAATTACCTTACTTACCTGTTTATTGATCCAGTTAAAAGTGATTTAAATCCTATTACCTTTACTGCATTCTCATAGATGTGATGTTCTCCTTCTATTACTACTCTATAATTTATTTGGTGCTTTATTGCTTTCATTCTCTATATAAATTATTAATCTAATTATTTAGTTTTCAACTGCCTTTCTGGTGCTCTCAGTTAATCAAGGTTTTCAATTTCATCAACTTTACTTTAGTTGATCCCCTGTGCATGTTTTGTTTGATTTGATTTTGTTTCAGTTTCTGCTTTTGTGAAATTCTGTTTCTTATGTCACTGCCTCTATGCCTCCTTCAAAGCACTTTGCAAACGTATTGTAAGAGGTGCAATATCAATGAAGACATACTGATAATAATCAAAGTCATTGTTGTTATTATTATAATTTTCCTTCAATTTGTACTCCACTTTTGATTTCATTAAACCAGCTTAACACTTAAATGGCACACATGTATTTTCTCCTGATGAAATAACTATCAGATAAAATCAGATAAATCTAAAAAACTATTTCTGAATATTATTGAATTATCATGTATATATTATATAAATGGTTGAAAGGACCACTATGGTTGAACCTTTAGTTGTAGAAATCTGGTGGTGGTGTCTGGAGTGGAGACAAATGCTTTCACTCTGATCAGATCAGTCTCCAAAGGTGAAGAGAAGTCGTTGAACTCTATTTCGGGAGTGTAGGTTCACTATCACAGCTGTCATCTCTCCTTTCTTATGAGCCAAGCATGCTGTAAAGGCAAAACAAGGCACTCAAATATATTTATGTTTCATACAGGGTCCATCCTTGCTTGTTAATTTTAATGTAATGGCCTCATGAGCCATAAAATGTGCTTTTGAGAATATAGCTTGTTTTCACTTAGACACAACATTCACTCACAAAAAGACCAAGCAGTTAGAAACTTCAAGATTTGAATTCTTGAAAACATGAGCAAAGTCTGTCAGAAAAGGCTCTCTGGCAAAGTTAAATTGGTTAATCTGCATATTCTTATGCATTATGACTTTTTGTGATTGTATAGGTTTATTATAGGTTGCCAAAGCTGAAACAAAAATTGTCAGAAAAGGATAGGATACCTGTGGCTTGACTATCAGTGAGCAGTTTTTTACTTGTACCCACATATCAGACATCTATAACAGCAAAACATCACTGTCATAAATGTATGAAAGCAGGAGAAAAATGCTCTTAGCCAAAAACGCATCACTATATTGTGCAAAATGCAATTTTAAAGGGTTTTCCAGGCAAAATTATGAGTTCACACCTGTAAGTACCATTCCCCCTTGTTCCAAAAAAAAAAAAAAAAAAAAAACAGTGGAGAAAAGTAAACATTAGAGCACAGTGCAGAGAGCTGAAGCCATATCTGAGTGGCGCATTTTCAGACACAGCTCTTAAAGATTCACAACAAAAAATAGCCTTTCCTGAGTAGGGTTAAAACAGAAGGGTTTATAGACATGCCAAAATCCATCTAATAGGATTTTCAGGCAAGGAACATCAAATATATGTTCAAGGGACATCTGGTGCTAATGTTGACTCGTTGGAAAGGAGTTAAATATGTGATCTTAAAGCAATTGCAGAAAGACGAAGCTTTCCAGAGGAACATGTTTTGCATGAAGAAAAAAATCAACATGTTTGTTCTAAAAGCTTGAGTTCAGAAATGATTACGAGTAAAAGAAACAAGTCTCCATTTTAAAGGTTCATGAACTTTATCAGCTAACAATGAATAGATCTGGCCTCTTAATTCAAACCAGTTATTGCCCTTTTGATTACAGGGACATCTATTAAGTCCAAGATATAATGTGTTTTTTTTTTGTTTTTGTTTTTTGTAATTTAGCTTGAAACAGACCAGGATACATTATGGGTTTGATTTTTAGGAAGAAAACTTGTATATGTATATGAACACCCCACCTCAACACCAGCCCAGATGTTCTAAGTAAGCACTCTAGGACTATGACCAGAGATTGAAGACTCAAATGCCAAAAGCCACTATGAAATTCAATTATCTTGGAAAACTCTAGAGTGCTACATTTATGATTTACTTTGAGGTAAGGGTAGATGGGACATAAAGAATTAACTTAAGGTATTTAGTTAACCACAAAGTGATTTGGCAGACTTTATTGACAGGGTCATTCATGACAGATAGTGACATTTCTGTATCTGTTACTCAGTATTTTACATTTATTGAAGAAGTTAATCTCACCAAAGATTTTTAATGAAAGATGAGAGTCCTTGTAGAAAATGTATTTAAAAAGCATGTCCATATCCTTTCATTACATTTTATTGACAACTCCCTTTAAAGGTGTTCCCAAATTCAAACGTTTCAGTTTCAATTAATTACTTTTGTAAAATAATTACAAAGAAATTTAAAGTGGAATAACGTAGTCAGCCCAGTGACTGACTTGCAGCCTGTTGTTTCTCAAAGCTCTCACCAACATGTCTTTCCCTGTCCAATATTCACTGTTTGCTTTAACCTTATCTGTCACCGTCCTCTCTTGTCTAATCTTTCATCTCTTTCACCTCATTGTGACATTGTGGAACAAAACACAGGGACAGACAAACTGCTCTTGTGCCATAAAGTATTACGCGCTTCTCCTGAGATGACAGTGGCTTCCTGCTAAACTTACATAGTGCTACATGTAGTCCACTGGAGTGCTCTGAGGGAGTGTGATATACACTGTCCTCCCTGTTGAGAATCCCTCTTTTATCAGTTTGACGTTTAAACTATTTTAAGGTGGAAAAGTCACATATTGATGTTTTAAAAGTATCCAGTTTCCAGGAATGACCCAGCAAAGACTTGCTTATTATGCCAACAGTGGCCTCATAAAATATGTGAAAGCAGAAACCCTTGATTTTTGTAAACTGATCTAAGGTAAGCTCTTATAATAACAGACTAATTAGTCAATACATCAATACTAATCCCTTATGTTTGCACATCTAAATGTAAATATGTCTTCATTTTCTTAAGTCTACTGTATGTGTCCAAACAGTGTGAATCCAGCCTGTGTGAGTTAGTGGATGAATCACAGCTCTATTCGAGTCTATTTCCCATGTGCCCATCAGTGTTTACGCACATCATGCCCTGTTAATTACCTGCTTATCTCAGGGGCTTTCTGTTATATCCCGAGTGATAATTGACATCAAACAACCACATTTCATAAACGGATCTTATCTTGTAATCCCTCTAATTACCTGTTTGGCTTTGAGGATTATCTGCATTGTTCTTGACAAGGACCTAATCTCTGGACTTCAAAACAAAAGACAGACATATGTAAAACAATGGCCTCGCCCCGCTGTGGGCCCAGGCATTTTCACGCAACTTCTCCGCACGGAATACCAAGTGGCTGCTGGGAAAACCTTTGTTGTGCCATAGTGGGGAATAGGGGTATTTGACTTAGATCTTCATGATTGCCTGTGGGCTGTGGCTACCCACCAAGTACTGCTGCTCTCAATAGCTTTCTGTTTAACAATACAGCAGCACACAGAGTACAGTGAGACTATAAGGACAAATATTGATCCCCATCCACAAATTATTAGAAAAACAGCAAATATATTTTCTAAGATGCTTTTGTTTTTGAATGTTGTTTTCCATGTATATATTCAGCTGTGGTTGGCTGGTTTGTTGTTGTGGAGTTGACCACAGTCTGCTAGACACTGAATCAAACACATCTTATCATTGTTCTGGGAATGCCGTGGTCTTCACAGATAGAGATGTCATCTCATGTGTCCTTTGTTTGGATGGTTTTGCATTTTTATCACCTGCAAATGGAGCCTGTCAGACCAAACTGCTCACGCATGCTGTCTGCACTGCAGGCTTCCCAAACCCCACAGCCCACAGGATATCTCCCAAAGGCGCTCTGACCGAAAGTCAGCCACACGGGTCTCGTGACCACAAGGGCTTTTCCACATAATTCATCATCTTTACAGCTCACTTTTTGTTTTGTTTCAGTACATCTGCTTCTCATCCAACAGCTGTTTGTGCTTAATTTTTCACAGACCTTTTCTGTATCAGATCTCCTCTAGAAACCTGAAAAAGGCTTGAAACTTAAACAATTAGCAGGTGAAAATCGAATTCATATGAGGATGTGACTGAAAATGAGTGCTGATAACCATCGACTGATGAGGTGTCACCCTTTAGTAAAAAATAATCATTTATAATCATTAAAATGGGTATTTAGTACTCATGGAAGTAGGATGCAATATGTGTGTTTTGCTTTATTTGAATGTACAAGATGTGTATAGCTTTATTGCTGTGCAAAAATCCCCCAGTGCTTACAGTAGGAACAACTTCATTTCTTACATCAGGAATTAGCCACACAGCCCCTTATCTTTCGCAACGTGGTCTCCAAGTCACTTTGAAATATACCTTCAAGTAAGTATAGCCTAAAAGGTTAACATGAAAGGAAAAAAGGAAAAATCTGCATTTAAGGATTTCAATGAACTTTTCCCATTTCTGTTATCTTCCACCTGTGACAACTCTGCTGCTTTGGACTTTAATGAAGACTGTTGCTGACTCTGCTGAATCAAACCTGTTTCTCATCTCCTCAATCACCGGCTCCTACTTAAGCATCCTGCAGACTCGTCACAAGTGCCAGATGATTCCCACACCTACACGTGGTAATGTTGGCCATCTCCTGAGTTTATTGTGATCTCTAGTTGTTGGATTAGTGCTTGTACATTGTGTTTGATGAACTGGTTATTACCTTTGTCTCTCACCACACCCTCCAGCCCTCATGGATTTCCCTCACATTCCCCTTGGACTCTCCCCTCAATGAAATCACTTTTGTTGCACCTTTACTCTGTCTCAGTTCTGCTGTTGGGTCTGCCTAAAAACCTCAGGGATTCGTTCCCTAACACCACCAGCATTTCTATATAAAATTTTTAAATATGTATATAGCACATTTTTACACAAGATTAATAAAATAATTACCTGGACTGTTTCCTGAACATTTATTTAGAAAGGATTATGCATTTAGAAAATAAAATGTAATTAAAAAAACTAAACAGGCTTTATTCATTTGTTAAGTTTTTACCATTAAGATTAAAACTAGACTGTAAATATTGGTATACTGTGTCCTAAGAAAGCCTCATATTCGAAATAATCGTAAAAAAATTTCCATTTCAAATGGCTGTCAACTATTTTGAACAAATTGCCCTTTATGTGGCCTGCTTCATCATTAAGCTGTGTTCACACCACAGGCAATATTCAGTTTGTCATGTGATGGAAATACATTTATTGTGAATGGAAAAACACAGAATTCTCATCTTTCGCACGACAAATCCGTCAGCACGACTTTCACCTCTGTCGACCTTTCTCCAAAGTTAAAAATATCCAACTGCTGTCACAAATTTGCCTGAGCTGTGGCACAACAGCCAATAAGCATTGAGAGTGAATGCTGACGAGGATGACATCACAGACAGAGGAGGAAATAAACATCGCTCCTTGTCAGCATCAGAGCTCTTCTACATGGTTTATATTAATGTTCAAAGACAGAACCACAGAGACGAGAAAAGGGAGTCACTAGAGAGTGTTGAGTATCCGGTATAATATAGCAATACTTACCAAAAAGGTTCAGTTCAGGGATGTAGTTCCCCGTTTTAATAGAAATATTCATACTAACAAAGTAGTTAGGTAGATTGTACATTTTAACAGAGTGGTCTCCAGGCCTCTACATAGGTTGGTGGTCCTCGGGTCATCAGAGGTATCAGAAGGTAATTTTTAATAGTTAAAGGGGACCTGAAGTCAAAATTCTGGCGGTTTCCTTTTTTTTTTTTTTTTTTTTTTACACATTACACATCTATTAAGTCTCCTTCCAGTCAGTTTGGCTCAAAGAAGTACCTTTGGTAATATTCTCTAAGGGTCAATAGAATGTTTTATGACATAAAGAAGGCCATCAGGAGTGTTAGAATTTGTGTCCAATAAAAACACCTTCTTGACTTTTTATGACCCCTTCCCTGCAACACTTTAATATCTACCCAAACTTCTGACACCTCAGCTGTATCCCGGGAATGAGCCTTTGCCTGGCTGTCACCAGTGCAGCTGTCAGCTTGTTCTGCTGCTGGCTCTTCTGAAACATGACCAAGAACTTAACTGTTCGCTGACATCCAGTAATTCCTGGTTAATGTGAAATTCATATTCTAAAGGAGAAAAAAAGGACTCCTGGTATGTAGCTTAACCATGAAGAAAACAAACTATCCTGAGATCAAAAAGTAAATGATAATAGGCAAGGGGAATTAAAAAAATTGTAATATCTTACATGACAAGGTGCAGATTACTTTTGATTTGTTTAAAAAACTGTCTGTAAATTTCTTTTGACTGAAATCAACTAGTCAAAGGAGTAGCAGTGTCATTGCATAGTTAAGGAGCAAGAATCTTCCAAGCAGACAGAGGCGGCTGGCCCAAAGTGGGCAATAGTGCACCACCCTCCTTAAGCTGGCTTAAGGATCTTTCGTGGACTGGTCGAGTTAGTGGCGTTGCTGGACGAGGTGTTTCAGGAGCACCTAAGGATGGCCACAGTCTTTGAGGGCAGTGCACATGCATGGCATGCGTCATCACAGAGCGTATCGTGGAGAAGGTAAAATGGTTAGATTTGTGGCAGTCCAAGCAGATGAAACCACAGACGTCTCTACACAGACTCAGTTGGTGCTTGTGCTGAGATACATAGATGGAAAATGTGCTACGCAAGAACGGTTCTTTGAATTTTGTCCCCCATCTTGTCAACAATGGCCGGACCCATTGCCAATGCAATTTTGTAGAGACTGAACACCGTTTTCACTGAAGAGGACAAGTGTAAACTCATAGTGCAAGCGGTGCCAGTGTGATGAGAGGAGAGAGGGCTGGTGGGCTACAAAAGGTACAAAAGAGTACAAAAATGCCTATTATTTGCATTGTTACACACACCAGCTGAATTTAATCTTGTTATTCAATCACTGTGTACATCCCAGCAGTGAGAGTTTTTCCCTCTGACTTTGGTGGGATATCCAGTTTTTTCAGGAGTATTCGTCTGCAGGGACAAAGGCGCCGCCATAAGCCCAACCCATACCGGAAGTACAAAACATAGCTCGTCTTCTTCATGTATATTATTTGCTGTTTCACACTAGAATATATATTTACTTATTTTTATTTTGTATTTTTATTTTTATTTTTTTATATTTTTTGTAATTTATAATTATTATACTTATAATAGGAATAGTTATTTTAACAATTTTATACATACTGTGTAAAATTGTAACTTGTAACAGTATAATTAACTAGTTATTTAATTTATTTTTTATTTATAATATGTACTTTATTTTTTCATTTATGATAATTATATTTATAATAGGTATAGTTATTTTCAGAACTTTATACATACTGTATAAAATCATGAAAGGTTTAATTGCTAACATCTAATTGCCCAAATGTTGGCAATTAGATGCCTAAAATTATCACGTGATCAAGGGATTATGTTATGTTAAATATTAATATTACGGTTATTAAACAACATGAATACAATGTGTGTGTGTGTGTGTGTGTGTGTGTATGTGCAGGAAGCCTGCCCACCAGAAGATGTCTTTATTAAACACAGTACAGACTCTCAACACAATGTTTGCTCAAAAGCGTAGTAGAGAAGCTTAGCTAAAAGACTTCAATCCTGCTGGTCGTTTCCTCACCCACTGGGGATCTGCTCAATCTCTTTGTGTCAATCGTATTGTTGTAGCGCAGAATAAGTAATAATATACACATTTACAAGCACAGTTTTTCTCCACAGAGGTATTATATTTGGAACAACTGTATTATCTTATATAGGGACAACTCACTATTCCATGATAAATGGTTCAGTAATGGTATTATTTTAGTCCAACAATGAAGGTTTACTGTACAACAATCAAAATTTCTCGCCAGGTACAATATACCAGTGACTCCAAAAGAATTTTCTATAGTTTTTGATGCCATCCCATCTGGTTTTGTATGTTATTTAGGTGTGTGGAACACTTTTCGCCCCTGTCAGTGTCACCCTCTGACCCAGTGGATTGTCCATTAGGTCCGGTCTGTTTTTCCTTTAATTTAAAGTTTGGTTATTACCATAAAGTGAAATAAGTTTCATTATAGTTAGTTCATAGATTCTATCCTGTCAAACATTTTTTGCAAAAGTTAAGTGACATTGATATAAACTGCTCTTTTTGTGGTTTGTATCCTGAAGCATGCTCCCAGTTATACTGGTCTTGTAAATTTACATACAAACTGTGGAAAGATGTTAATGATTTGATTATTGCCAACATTTTATCTCATTTCTCCCTTTTTTTTATAGAAATATTGTTTTTGGTTGCTATGATTATAGTAATAAGGATGGGGATGCAGTCTTTCTCATTAATTTAATTCTGCTTCTTACTAAGATTCACATCTGCAAGTGTAAATTTACAAGCAAAAACAAATTATATTGTGCTTCTGAAGGAAATTGAACAGTACATTTTGACAATTTACCCTTCGCAGAACAAAAAAGCAATCCATACAATTAATATGTGCAGTTCTTTTAACGTGTTTCACTAATCATCATGTCTCACTCTCACCCTATTTTCTTTGGGGGTTTTTTCTCACTTATTTTATCTTCTTCAGTTGAGGTGTGTATGTACTGTATATAACTTTTGTTTAGCATTGTTATATGGTTTACTTGATGTTATGCTTGTAAATTGTTACTTTTCAACAATGTTTATTTTTTAAATGAAGTAATAATATACACAAAGAAGACCACCTACTGGTTGGTACTTCCGTTATGGACATTTGGCTGTCCCTCTAATTTTTTTTACCCGGTCACCCAAACGCTCGGCCCCGCTCGACCAGGTTGATGCACGAAGGCTGCCTAGAGCATCATCCACAAGATGGAATTTCAACAACAGGATGGTGACTACTGTCTAAGAAAACCTGGGCAACCTCATAGAGTGTTTTGAGACCATCAGCTCATTTGACATCACCACAGTGAGGGAGACATCTGACTTCCTGAGGATGCTGCAGACTGAAGATTTCGTTTTTTTTCCTGCACCCGTTTCATCAAATCGTGCCTCATGTTGACATGATGTACCAACAGCTGCAGAAGATAGACATTGACATGGTGTTCATCAAACCTGCCCTGCAGAACTTCACCAGCAGTGTTCAGGCCATCAGGTAAGATAATACAATATAGTAATTATAATAATAATAATTCTGCACATCTTCATTACTAAATGTCAGTATGCTGTGATGGCAATAATGTGTAGGAACTCAAAAGTAATGAGCCAATTTAGTCATCTGCAAGTAAGTTAAGTACATCCAGAAAAAGTGAATTTTTCTTTCAGCCATTTCCAGAAAGTTATACAACACAGACAGTTTTTTATTAATTACTAGTATTACTATTTTTTTTAAGACATAAATTGTTGATAATGACGTTGACATACCGTCTCATTCATATTCTAACACTTTTGATCTGTCTCCCTTTAGGGACCAAAGCTCCTCTCAACAGCAGCAGCAAGAAGCACCAGGAACCACAAGATCAAGGAGAGCCTTAGGAGAACAAGAGAAGGAGAGGCTGTCAAGAGAGGTATCTGCATTCACTACTGACCAATGATGCAGGCATACTCAAGTGTTGGAACCAAGTGATAAAAAGTCACAACCTCTGTTTTTACATAGTACATAGTTACGGTCATGCCAACGCCAGTAGAATTTTTTTGTTAACTATTGTGTGTTAGGGACTGTACATTTTTACCATGCCAAAGACAGGTTTTCCTTCACCAGCCACCTTGTGAGTGCTATGCTGTTAGACAGAGAGCTGTTTGACGGACATCTGAAAACATTCCCAAAAGCGGCTCTGAATACCATCCTGAAGGCATAGGCTACCTCATGCTACACAAGGAGAAGCTCAGGACTGAACTTTCTCTCATCTACAAAAGTCCAGACTTCAAGGGCTGCTGCGGTCCACTGGCTCTATACCAGGTTCTTCAGAGCTACAACCTCCAGGAAACCTTCTCTGAGACTGTGGTGCTGTTGAACATCCTCATAACTACTCCGATGACTACAGCTGAAGCTGAGAGGTGTTTCTCCACCTTAAAGAGAATCAAGACGTTTCAGACAAATACAATGGGACGGAACATCTGAATGCATCTGAAAGAGAACTTGTCAGGAACATGCCTGATTTCAATGAGAGGGTAATTGATCACTTTGCCTGCTTGAAAGAGAAGCAAGCTAAATTCCAATACAGTGATGAGTGAGTGTGTTATTAAATGGTGAGTTGTGTTATGTTGTACTCTCCTAATGTTGAATTGTAAATAGTTGTATTGATTGCACATTGCCCGCCAAATATATACTGAATATGTTCAGGAAAGATTTGATTAATTACAGTTTTGATGATAGTATAATTTGATTTGATTTGGTTATTGGTATGGCTTCCATGATGGCTATAAATTGTAGACTCTGCTAACAGTGATGTCATGGGCAAACTAGTAGATGACAATGTATCTATTATTAGCCACGGAGTAAGTGTTTTATTGTGGAACCAAATTTATTTTATCTGACTCATTTAACTTGATATAGCTATACAAAAATACTGTACAGTATGTACATTTTATGTCTGGTGTTGCCATCTGGTGGTTGAACAGGAAAACCAAATTAAACAATTCAATATAACACTGCAAAGTTAGCTATTTGACTTTTATTTATTATTATTTTACCCACTGAACGGGTCATCTTAGCCATCATTGCAACTGTTGCCCCCCTGAGAAATTTGTCAGTAGCTGCCACTGCAAGCAGATAATTGTTCCTGCAACAGTTCTTAATAAAGATGCCCCATTCAGGCTTTATGCAGCCAATACTGGTCACTGATCACCTACTACTGAAATCAGCCGATACTGATAATTGATACTGACCATGTTTTCTATCTGTCACAATTGCTTAAGGGTTTGCTCTACAAATCTAAAGGAGCAATGTGATAAGTATCCTACAGTAAACACAACTAAATAGCAGAATGTAATAACTTATTTATTACCTGTGTTTATTTATGTGAAATGAAAAGATATTGACTTACTTAAAAAATATATTCATTTTATCCAACAGGCAAAATATAATGAGGAAGTATGTTTCAAAACACAACTGAGTTACATAATGTAACTGATGTAATTATTTCATATTGCAAATGAAGCAATTGTAACCCTTGCTCAACATTAGTTATTCAAATTTGTTGTCAAAATCTAAATGTCCATGTCTTTTAGTCACTTGTAAACACATCTTGTCCTGACCCTGTTCAAATGCTGATTTTACCGAGCCAACACAACCGCATCAAAATGTTGCTGATTGGACCTCAAACGCATTGCAAAATGCCATGTAGATGCATTGTGTAGCAATATGCAGCTTGTGTAGCTTAGCTGTCAGCTTTCAATCTGTAAGTCTCAGCACAGACTTCAACAGTTTCTCAATATTTATGACTAAAACAACTGAATACAACGATTTGGGGAATCAACCACAGTTTAAGGATGATGGAGCAGCAAGAAACGGGGACAAGCAGACAAGTGGGTGGTTGATATGTTGACACCCTGAAAGTGAGCTTGGAGCTGAAGTGCAGGTGGTTGTATCGCTGACGACAGGCATTAATTTCAATCAGATGATCATGTTTAACAAAATTAGCCAACAGTAATCAGTGTTTGATAGAACAAACAGGTACCTTTAGTTGTAAGTCCAGTGTGGTGACAGAGGGACTTTTCACATCAGCTGTGCGCTTTACAAGTTCGCATTATGTGAGAATACGCAGGTCATATTATCATGGACAGAAAAGGAAAATAAATGTGGTCTTCAGAGAGAGCTATCTAGCTTGGTTTTGAAGTTGATTTTGCCATTCATAAGACCTTTGACCCCTGACATCACTTAAATATTTATTAGATGAACTGCTCGAGTATTCAGTCTTACAGAAACTGAAATTATCTGATGACTAAAATTGATGTTTTTCTGCATTAAAAACAGATAAATTCTCTCTACAGAAACCCTAAATATGTTTTTTTGCTTTTATGGCAACATCTTTTACTTTTATCATCAGCCTCCCTTATTAGAATATGATATAAAGTACTTGTACATGTATGTTTTCAAGAGGTGTAACTTAAACACCACGTAGTAAATCACCAATTATGTTGACCTGACAGTTTAACATAATACCAGATCATCCAAGTTTTAGTCTGGTTATCAGATTTCATTTTAAAGTCCATTTAGGGGAACTGGTTACAGCCACATCATTGGTCTTGAGACTTGCAACATGCCTCTGTGATGACAAAGTCCTGATAAATCCAGCGCTGATTGAAAGCAGTGAACCCCACACCTCTGGTTGTTGTCTGGAAATGGAGAGCTGGGGAGTTTGTGTGGCTGACCTTTCCCATCATTAATCAGGCAGAGCAGACCCGACTCTGCATGTGACTGACATGTCACCTCAAACAACACCATGCTACAGTCATGTAGTTCAAATACCACACAGATAATTTCAAATCAACGCTAGAATGCTAATGAGATGAGAGGTGCAGAAAGGTCTTTCCTGTCAAAGGTTTGATGGTTGGTTAGCACATTCAGTGTTTTCTCTTTATATAACCGAGATTTAAGCATGCAAATTTCTCAATTTAAACACACAGTATGCAAAAATCTGCCACCTGGAGGCTCTCAGCCAAAACAAAACCATGTGAAGAGATTCAGACCTTTTTCCAGGCCAACAAATCAGGTCACTTGGGGGGGAGATTATTTTCCAAAACTATGTAAGGTTAAATTTATGAAGATAGATAAGACTGTGGAAGCAGGTAGACACAGCCTCAATAAAATGAACACACACACCTGGTCTATAAGCCATTGTGTGAGCCAGAGCAGACACACAAACATCTGCCACATACATCCAGTATGTATGAGCAGTAAGTGCCAACCAACTAAACACTCACAGCTGACTTTATTAGGTACACCTGCAAAATCAGTTATTAGCACAAATGGCTTGTTAACCAATCACATGGCAGCAAATCAATGCATTTAGTCATGGACAACCTGCTGAGGTTGACACCAAGCATCAGAATGGGGAAGATTTAAGTGACTTTGAACATTGCTTGTTTGTTGGTGCCAGACAGCCTGGTCTGAGTATTTCAGAAACTGATGTCCTACTGGGATTTCCTCATTAAATTTTACAGAGAATGGTTTAACAAAGTGAAAATATTGCTCTCTGGGCAAATATGCCATGTTGATGACAGAGGTCAGGGGAGAGTGGCCGGAATGGTTTAGATGATATAAAGGCTATAGTAACTCAAATATGTGCTCTTTACAACCAGGATTCATGTTATCCGTGGTGTTTATTCATATCTGATTGCAAAACACATCCGATTTCAAAGGAAGTGGGCTGCAGCAGCAGAGGACCACACCAGGTGCCACATCTGTCCACCAAGAACAGGAAATGGAGGCCACAATTCTCACAGGCTCACCAAACTTTTACTTTACAAAATTGGAAAAATGCTGCCTAATCTGATGAGTCTCATTTTCTGCTGCAACATTCAGATGGTTGGGTCAGGATTTGGTGTAAATAAAGCATGGATTCATCCTGCCTTTTATCAATGGTTCAGGTGCTGGTGGTGGTATAATGGGGATGTTTCTCTTTGGCACTTTATGTGTAACCCTAACCCTAACCCTATTAACTGAACATTGTTTTAATGCCACAACCTCCCCGAGTATTGTTGCTGACCATGTACATCCCTTTATTACCACAATAGAACCGTCTTTTGATGGCTACTTCCAGCAAGATAACACTCCATGTCACTAAGATCAGAAAATGTTTAACTGGTTTCTTGATCATGGCAAATGAGTTGACTGAACTCCAGTGGCCTCCATGGTCATCAGATATTAATCCAGTAAAGCATCTTTGGGATGTGGTGGACAAGGATAATGGCTTCATGGATGTGCAGCTGACAACTCTGAGGCAACTGCTTGATGCCGTCATGTCAACATGGATGAGCACGTCTGAGGAATGTTTCCAGTACCTTGATGCCATGAAGACTGTTCTGAAGACAAAAGGGAGTCCAACCTGGTACTCAGAAAACATACCTAATAAAGTGGTTTGGTGAGTATATGCGACAATGCTAATGCAACCATTAAATTAGCCAAATTTGGAACTAATTTGAAAATTTTCATCTCCAATTTTCAGTAAATTCTTAACTCACAGAGAAGATTTAGCTTTTTATTCAGCTTATACTTTTTTTATATCTCACATGAACATTTGTGTACTTTTTTTTTAATAATTAATGTGGTAGAAAGTTCACCTCCAAACCTCTAAATGGGACAAAGATCATTCTAAAATCATCCTTCAGCTTTATGATCAGAACATTTGCTCTGCCAAACAGTTAGCCCTGAAGGTACATATGCTGGATCTGGTTGCTTATTCTAAAAGTGGTCCAGGATTCACACAGGAATGTTCAACAGAGGATCCTCCTCTTTCTAAGGAGTATTTCTTCAAGCCTACTTGTTAGATAACTGCTGATCAAACAAAACACACACTCTTACAACTTCTCAGAGCTTTGCATCTACCATTTTGCCATTACTGAAAGACTAACAAACATACCGTGTTACGCAAGATGCAGCAACTTGAACTTGTAGAAAAACGGAGAGGGAGCTATAAGGGATTGCAAACGTCACCTAACGGAGACTTCATGCAAGGAAAGACGGACAAGAGAGTGATGAGACGCCATGAAGATCAGGACGGCCCTCTCTGAAGTAGGAGCGGCCCTCTGCCACCAAGGAGATTGGGTTTCTCTACAACTTGTTGCTTGGTGCTAAATAAACGCTGGCATGTTGTGTGGAGACACCCTACACCATGGCTGAAAGGGGTGCTCACCCCAAGGTTGTTCACGACACCGCATTTCTGACCCTCACTGCGCCCTCTTAACCCTTTCATGCCCTTTCTCTCCACAGCTTCTCATGCCCATTGCTGCTCTTGTCACATCTGACCTGCCACCAAATGATTTCTAACTAGCATGGCTACTAACAAGCATGACACCAGTATTCTCGTAGGAACATCTCACCCTTACTGATGGTAAAAGCCAATGCATTTTTGAGAATTCACTGTTTTTTCCACCTGGTATACACAAGCAAACTATTGACCCTGCTTCCTTCAGTGCTGCTTTGCTGCAAGAGTCAAGGCTGATCCCAGACACCAGAGATGTGCCTCAGATTCCCCCTGACTCCAAGGATAACCCTGATATTTTTTTCTTCTGCCGAATACATTTCACAGTGAAAATGTCTGCCCAGTCCTACAGCCCTAACTAGCCGGCTTCCGCAGCACAAAGGGAATTTATCATTAAAGAGGTACTATCAATATCTCTCACCCCCTGCATGGCAAAGCAAAGCGAGGCCCTGGTAGCGAAGCCCAGCGCTGGGCTCCGAGAGGGGAACGCGGGGTACCAGAGGAGCTAATTAGAGAGTGGATGTCTGTTATCTGGTTAGCCCACATCCAGCTGTGGGAATGGTGCTAATGAGGCATGCTGTACCAACATAGACAGGCTGTTATTGAAACATGGAGGATCGCTGCTCCTCTTAATCTTCTATGCTTGTATAATCATTCAAATAATGTATAATTAATGGTTTAATTCCCCTCTGGAGTTTAATGTTGGCAAGCCGAGGAACTCTGTTGCCGACATGGGCTCAACAGGCAAGATCATGTCTGACAGCATGTAGGCACTTCAGAAATGTTCAGAGCATTCCTGAGGCATGCAGGACGCTCCTCTACCAAACAACATACGTGTAAATCCAAGTATGTGAACATAAATGCTCACAAGGCACAAAGTGGGTGTTTCTTTTTCTTCCCATTAAACATTTATTAACATTTAGCAATGTAAACAAGATTGATTTTTTCTTAGCAGCCATTAGTTTGCAGATTAAATGAAATAATTGCACACACAGCGAAGACTAAAAACTAAACTTCTACAATTGGAAAAACCTGCCGCGAGTGAAAGGTTCCCCTTTTTTGCTGATTAATCTAGTAATGACCAATTAGCTGTGGTAATGGCTTGCATCCAGGCAGGCTGTGGTGCAGCATGCCTTTTTTATCATCATTAAAAGGAAGGGGGCTTTAAGCAGTGAGGCACGTTTGACCCCTCTCTCCTGGGAAACATCACTTGGCGGCAGGTCAGGCTCCATTTTATCCGATCATTTTTTTTTTCCTTTTTTCCATTCCTTTCCTCCTTCCCAAGGTTCATTAAGGCTCCATGCAGGATACACATATTGGCTCAGACAGAGCTTCTATACATACTGTTTCACCACATTTCATCTAAATTTTTGTTTGTTTTCTGAAGGCTTACAGATGCAGACTCAATATGACCACTAATCATGCAGGCAGTGTTTAATGGTGTATCTCAGTGGTTCCCAAAATGAAGTTCAGAACCCTGTATTGTTTGGGTTGTGAAGAGCTACAGGATCCAGTGGGAAAAAACAAACAAACAAAAAACTACAATGAGTAAAAGGTAACTTTCCGCATTATATTTTATTATATGTGCAAAAAGAAGTTCAATTTAAAAGCATACTCACTGGTCTGAAAGCCACAGCACCACAGCTGTACACATCCAATGTGTTTGGACCATGAGAGAAAAGCTGTAAATCAACATAAGCCAATAAAATCAGTCTTTTCAACTGTTAACTGACATGAGATGGTACAGCTGATGTGTCAGCCTACCAATCACTCAAAGCTCAGCGGGGAACAAATTGCAGGGAGTGATGTTAAACTACTTTCATCCAGCTTATTACTCACTCCACTGACGTCTCTCCAGGTATGGGCATATAGCAATTTAGAGGATATTAATACCACTCGGCAGCACAAGTTGATATGTGCCTCATAGTTTGATTTTCAGCCTCAGAGACTGAAAACACAGCATATCAAAGCGAATATCTGCCGTTCTGTTGGTTTACCCGCTGACAGTGCACCTCCCTCCTCTTTATAGACTTCACAGCGGGGTAAATATTTACAAATGTGTGCTCAATAACATCTGCAGCGCTTTGAGCTCAGAAGCATGGCAGAGCCAGAAGAAGATGAAGCACATCATGAACTCATGGGAACATACAAGGTCTCAGGTTCCATCCACTCACTGGGAGGTTTCAAATGCCACAAACAACTGGTCCCAGATGTATCCCATGATGCAACACAGATAAATAAAAAACTCATGGGATACCTTTGATTGTAGAGGCGCAGAATACTTCAGTGGCAGTTGGCAGGATTAGCAATCAGCAGATGGGACTGATATGCAGCACACAGAAACAAAGGCAATTTTCAACATTTCAGCAAATGAGGTGCAGTGTGTTTGAAATAACGAAGGGAAAACGAAATTTCTTACAGAATAGTTTACATGAAAAGAGGATTTTTTTAGTGATGAAATGCTCTGTTTTTCAAAATAAAAAACATGGTGTTGTTTTGTTTAGATATGCAACCATTGTGAAAATCTGGGTTGCTGCTGATACTGATATTAATGTGCCTTTCATTTAATCCCCCACGCACACACACACACTTCCTATAATCTGTGACAGATCCCAATAATCAGGTTCCCCACAGCTGTTGCTCACACATTTGACTGTGGGGGTGTTATCAAGAACCACACCCAACTATGTGTATTTACATACCAACACATTAACAGTCTCATTTCATGGATGAGTTTTACATGTTAAGGGAAGAAGATAAAATACTTTATTCATCCCTCATGGGGAAATTCAATTGTTTACACTCTGTTGTTGATACATGCTACACTCACATAGGCTGTAAGACACATGTACATGTACAAACAGGTCCTAAAATCATGCATTAATGGAGACATGTCAGAGTGAGGCCTTGCTGCTCCTGAAGAAGCACTACTGAGCAGTTGTGGTGCCTTGCTCAAGGACACTGTGGCAGGGCCCAGGAGTTGAGCTGGCACCTCTCCAGCTACCAAACCAACTTCCAAACATGGTTCAGTCGGGACTTGAACCGGCCACTCTTCGGTTTTCAACCCAGGTCTTTCTGGACTGTACTACTGCTGCCCCAATGAGTGAAGTGCTTTTAGTGGCAACAGCAACACTTTTTCTCCCTCAATATGTGAAATAAATCCATGAGACTAGAACAGTGGTTTAATGATAAGTGAACACACCATACAGAGTGAAGCTTTTGTTTGAAAAGACTTACACCCCTTTCAGACTGGCCAAAAAACCTGTTTAAACCCAGTAACAATCGGCTCCTGTCGGCAGTTAGACAGGGTCTAATCGGCATTTTGACCTGGGTCAACTGACCCTGCAAGCAACACCGGTTTTTATCGGCTTCAGTGGGAAAATCACACCCGGGTCAACCCACTAATTTACTGATGACGCCAGCGTAACGTGTCCACGGCATAACATCAAGCCCGTCCCCTGCGTCTGTAACTTACGTGACTCTTTGCCGTCTCAGCAACAAATTCCATCCGCCTTTGTACCAGTCTGCGCTGAGTTTGTACATTTTTAAAGAGGGACTAAAGTACAAAGTACAGAAAACAGCTGACCACCGTGTCCACGGCTTGCATGCTCCTATCTATTGTTTACATGGTCATGTTTTGTCACACTGATGATGTCATCAATGTGACATCATCAGCTTCATGCACCAGAGGAAAAAAACAGCCACGCAGCTCGTCTGCTGTCAATTAGACCTGGCTCTGCTAGCAGTGGGAAAGGAGTTACTTTTGCCAATTGTTAGCAGGTTAACCTGCGTTGAAACAACCTGCGTTGACCCGCTTATTTTAGTGTGAAAGCGGTATTACTAATATAATTCAACAGTGAATGACAGTGAAAGTAGGGCTTTGCCATAACCAGCAATCTCCACAAAGCGTGGAAATATATCAAAAGTGCTGTGCAGCTGAGCTCAGCCCTGAGCAGCACGATAAATGAGAGTGCAAGACCATGAGAACACTAGACCACAAAAGTAATTGCAAGATCACAAGATAACAAGAAAAGCAAAATGTAAAAAAAAGCCTGCCTGATGTTGATTTGCTGTCTGCATCAATATTATTTCCTCACAGCGCTGTACTTATACGTACAATAGAGGCATCTCCCAGTGAAACGAGACTTGAGTCCTTTTCACACATGCAACCCTGATATTATCAGGACACATTTTTTTTTTTTAAAAAAAGTATGTTAAAATAAAGGAACGTTACGAGAATAAAGTCATAAAATTACAAGAATAAAGTCGAAAAGTTTTGAGAATAATCTCATAAAGTTAGGAGAATTAAGTCAAAAAGTTACAAGAATAAAGTCGAAAAGTTACAAGAAAAGAAGCCATAAATTTAAGAGAATAAACTCGTTATTTTAGTCTGTAGAGGCTATCAGAAGAGCAGCAGCCCTCCTGTATGAAAATGAGGACCGTTGAGCATCTAGCGAAGTTAACTTTAGTAAAGGTTTCACAAATAAGGAAATACTTCTTCTTTTGGCAATATCAGCATCACATTATCATAAGTATCAGGACCTTGAAAAGATACTGCAAGAAACTGGAGCTTTTCAGAAGAAAGAACCACACCAACTTGGAGGAAATTGTCTCCTTTTGGAAAGAGGAAATGTACGCTCTTCTGGTACAACTTTTCAGAATAAAGTTTGTTTTGTAGTCCCAGCAAACCAGCTCAGAGTGACACTCCTGGCATGCACCGGAGACAGATCTTGGTACTGGATGTGGAAACCCATTGTTACAAAACGTGGGTGATTTGATGAGGAGTGGTCAATATGTAGCATAAAGAATCCCTTCTTCATGATGACTCTCATTTGCTGTACCTAAGTGCAGATTTGATCCCTGCTGCGTCATCCACTATGAGAGTGGTGACTCAGCAATGACCTGGAGCTGTGACATGAACCTGTGGAGCTCTCTGATGCGTTACTCATTTAATAAACATCCTCTCTAAAGATCTGATACAGGAGAGGGATGAGCAACAAGGCTGAAGCTCCACCAAGAACATAAATTACTTTCTCTACTCATGGTGCAATACATTGAGACGTAATGATTTTCACTTTGTAGTTGTGAGCAATACATGAATGTACTTAATCTTGAAGTTACACAGTCATGGTCTGCGGTCTCCTTCGCCATGGCTTTAGACAATGTACCATAAAAAAACCTCCACATAACCTGATGGTTAACCTCTTTTCCCACGCCGGGGTGAACCAGGCCCCTGGCACTGAAGCCTTATAAAATGAAGCCCTTGGTTGGACCCCTCCAGCAGCGTGACAGACAGGGCACCAAACTGCTCTTACTACCCCATGCACACCCCTCAGCATAAATAATGTCTGTGTAAGCGAGCTGCAGAGCCCCTACAGCTGCTGGGACCATGTTTTTTATGAGTTGTGGTATGACACCGTGCCCCATGTGGGCCGTAATGAGCCCTCCTACCGCTGCTAGCTTACTGGAACAGGTAAGAATGGGAATGCTTTATTAGCTAAGCTGTTTAGTGTTAAGTTACTCCACCGTTAAAGTGATGGATGGCAATTAAGGTGTAGATGGTGCAGAATGTCTGCCACCATGCGGGCTGCCTGCTGGACACTTTAATTTAAATGAGGGGATGACAATAATTCTGATGGATGTAGCGGGGGTGACTTGCTAATGTTGACTGTAATTTCATAGGTAATCTTTGATTCAGTAAATGTGAATCATTTAGTTTACCAAATAGCCCAGCCAAAGTCCAACTTAAGTGCCCCTCATGACTTGTTTTTACATAAATTCTGTAATATGAATAAATCAGGGAGATCAGTGCTCACTTTATTGTTGCTGGACTTTCCCTGAAGATAATCTGGCAGATGCTAGGTAGATGCTGTAAAATGATTGCCCCTCTTCAAAATGTGAATCTATGGAGCAAGAACAGACGACCACTACTTAAATCACCTTTTTTCTTGTTAAAATGTGCAGCTTAAAATAACAGTGAGTGTTGATCTCCTTATCCTCATTGTTTCATGGAAGGTAAAGCCTGATTTATTCATCAGGGCTGAATCAGCAGAAAGTGGAGGTTCTCATACCCCTAAAACAACATAGGAGCGCTACATGAACCAACTACAAAATGTGACCACACGTGGAAACAACGCAGACCGCAAGCCCTGTGATTGGTGTGCTGGGTATCATTGGTGTTTTGCCTGTCTCTGAGTAATGTCTGTGACGATGTTGTGTTTACTCTAAAGCCCAGTTTACACCAAAGATTTGCAATTACCCTAGGGTGATCAGATTTTCATGCCTCAAAAATAGGGACACTTTTATTTACAGCAAACCAACATGCATGAGCTCAGGAAACAATACAGTTTTTCATCAGTGCATTTTTTAACACCATAAAAACCAGCAGCTAAACAATCAAACTATCAAAATTGACAAACATTAAGAATGGAAAATGATTACATGACAGTATTAGAATAAAACTGTTGGTCTTACAAAATATTATGATTGTTTTAAATAATATTTTATCATTATCGTTACTTTTATCATAAAGAAGAGGATCAGGGCCACAGGGAAAAAATGAACATTGTTTGGTAGAGATAGAAATTTTGTGATATTTGAATTTTTGTGGTTAAAGTCAGATTTCTGAGAAAAAAGTCAGAATTCTGATTTTAAAGTCAGAAATCTGATTTTTTTTTTTTTCAATTCTGAGATTGTGAAAAAAGTAAGAATTCTGAATTTTTTACAGACTAAAAAAATAAATCTCTAGAAAAAAAAAATCAGCTGCCCTTATTCATTTCCATACTATAGTTAATATTTCAGTCATGATTTTTGTTCTCATTTTTGCTGTAACTTTTATTTTGAAAATTAATAATAATAATGAAAGTATTGTTATTAAAACATTTGTTATGCCAAACTAGGCACTCTTCTGCACCCTCACTACTCTGTTTGCTGAAAAATGTTATTTTTTTAATTCTTCCACGACGTGATCACGAGTGTGCTGTTATCTGTTTCATAATTTATCCTACCCTTTGTGTAATTTTACACAGTATCATAACATGTCATAATTTAAGAGTTTGTTTAATTTTATCAATGGTGTTTTGCCACATGATACTGCACTTTCATACATGAATCTATATTAGTCTTGGCTTTAAGATATTTATACAGGTATCTATATACAGACAAATCAGTGTTATAAGAATGGTGAAATGTTCTGATTTCTTATTTCGTTGTTTAAAATGGGGACAGGGACTATCCAAAATCAGGACGTAATAGCTTTTTTATACATTTGAGAGGGACATGGGACACAAGGCCTAAAAACAGGACGGTCCTAACTGAATCGGGATTCAGGACATCTGGTCACCCCTCATAAGAAACTTGCAACCTCTTGCAGCAATGTTCTGAAGCCTCTTTGTTCACAACAACTGTAACTGGGAGAGACAATGTGCCATTTTCATGCCAGCTACTCTCTGTGCTCCAGTGTCCTTTCTTAAGTTCATTCCTATCTAGTCTTTGCATATTCTTGTATCTTAAGTCATGAAAGAGGACAATGATTTCCTTACTACAGCTGCGATTCTGCCTCTTTTAAAAAAGAAATAAAGAAAGATTAAAATGGGAGAGAAGCACAGAAAGAGAGAGAATCCATGGTTGTTTCAGGGACATACCTAAGGCAGAGTCCTGCACTGGGACGACTACCCATCAAACGTGTGGGTGCAGGTAAGAAAATTAATCATTTTAATTTGCTCAGGCAAAACAGAACTCGACATCACTTTAAGCAATTTCAATGCAGTGAGATATCAGAATAAGACTCTGGAACCAGTGGCAATCCAGGACGATAATGCTTGCCCCCACAGAGACAGGATCATCTCAGTGTACCTCCGGGATTTTGTGGAGTGGAGAGGATGGCCGGCCATGAGCCCAGATCTCAACCCAATTGAACACTTGTGCGGTCAGCTTGGGCATGCTGCATGTGCTGGAATGACCAATACAACCAGGCTGGTTGACCTTCAACAACTCCTGGTTGGGGAATGGGATGCCATCCCACAGCAAAATGTGGCCAGGTTGGTGGCCAGCATGAGAAGGAGGTGCAGAGCTGTTGTGGCTGCATATGGATCTTCTGTCCCTGACAGAGTAACATGAATAAAGTGTAAAACTGACTGATATGTGTTGTGGTTTTCTGTGAGCAATCATCAAGTCCAGCAAGCAACTCCAAACAAAAGTGAGTACCAACAGGAGAAAATTGCAGGGCATTTTGGCAATATTTGGGGGCAGGACCCACATGTTTAGCTGTGTTGCTCATTCCACAGACACACTATCCTTACAAGATGTGCCTGGCTGTAAAGGTGACTAATCAGGCTTTCCAACAATGTATAATACAACATCAATAAATGTTAATAAAGGGGAGAAATAATTTACCAAAATAACATTTCCAAACTCTTTTTGATTATTACCTGGCATACTCAATGCATAAGTCAGTCACCTGACAACTATATTATCGTCATTGTTGGCAGTCACTTAGAGGAAGTGGATGTCCTCTGCAGAGGGAAAATGTTTGAACACTCTGGTTAGTTAACGCACAGAAAGACCGAATCCTCATTGGTGGAGGTTTAGGTTTCCCTGTTTCCATTAAAGTCACACAAGCAGAGTTAATGTGCTCTAACTTGTGGTGTAGCATTACAGTGAACCCCATGAAAAGATGCTGGCTGTGCTTTAACAAATATCATATGTTTACTGAGCGACAGGCCGCTCCTCTTAAAATCCATTCATGACTCTGAGACAGCGGGAGTGCTTTTAAATGCTGATTGGAGGAGGCGCTGAGAGACAGGTTATGTGAGTTGGAGAAGTTATTGTATGTCTTTGTCAATCTAGTGAGAGCCAATAGTAAAAGGAGCTCATAAAGGTGAAAGTCCAACTGCACTTGGTTTAAAGTGTTAACAAAAGTAAGCATCTCTCGACACACTTTTCATCACTTTTATGAGGGTCAAGTGGCCATTGCTGAGCAAAGGAGACACAAGAGGAAGTGGCTAATGACTCCAGGTTGACTCAAGGACACACACAGAAAGACCACTGGCTCCATTCTGCCCCTTATTCAACCACCTTCACCCTATAGCACCAAACAGGAGCCATGTATCAGCACGTTTACTTTACCTGACTCACCATGTTACTCACACATACTAATGACAATTGTCACTGTATCAAAACCAAGACTCATCTGAGCTGCTCTGAAGGTCTTTGCTACGCATCATGACTAAAATCTGTATCAACCTGACCTCTATATCCATAGCACAGACCCTGTCAGACTCTGGGTTGTTACACATCCAGTGACATAAAGTCATCATCAGCCTTCCTTTTCTTTATTTTAGTTTCTCATCAGGGTCCATCTTTTTCCGAAGTTAGAATAGCTTGGTATAGTAAGAATGGCTCTTGCACTTTGTTTGTAATATGTTCATGGTCTAACATGCTGGGATAGCAAGTTTAAAACTCAGTATTTTATATCAAGCTCATGTGCTGTTTTTTGTAATAGAGATTTGTCTCATGAATTAAAAAAACAAAGATATTATGAAACGATTTAATATGAAAATTGCATTCACTCACAGCTGTTCTACGGGTGCATTCACATTGTGCATGCCTGTGTACATATACCGATATAAATCAGTCTAGGGCTGAACAATATATCGTTATCGTATCAATATCGTGATATAAACATTCAAGACATTACTATCAACAAGCAATGATATAAACAATATAGATTTCCCCCGTGCTAAAACTGCACTTTCCACATTCTTTTGTATTATGATGTTTTTATTTTTCTGAAAAATGCCTGGTTTTCACCGAGCCCATATCTGGCATGAATATTGAGATATGAAATTTTGTCCATATCGTTCAGCCCTAAATCAGTCTATCTTCTCATCCCTAGAGGGTATATATAATGGTTCATGTAATGACCTGACTGGTTGACATTAAATATGTATGAGCACAAAAAAAGTCTGCATGGTTATATTTATTAAATTTTTCATGTTTTACATGGCAATACAAATATATTACTACCTATATGAAAGGACTAGCTTGGACTTCTACTTTTCAAGCACATCTTAGATTTTTCATAGGATTGCTAAGAAAAAAAAAATACTAAAGATTGACTTACCTTGGGAAAGATCATAAAATAATTGACATATAAAGCAGATGATTAACAATTTTGATTACATACTAAATAGATACTTAGCAGAATAGAATTTTAATTTGTGTAAGCGTTTTATACAAGCATACACTTAAATATTATATGTAGGGTTGTGTACCCAAGCTATCCCACATTTTCTAACACGTTTCAACCTCGGAAAAAGTGTCATCATTAGCTTGTACACTGTGTGTGCAGGAAACACACAAAAACTGAATGTACCATGGCCTGTTCTCTGAGTCTACTAGTTGTGATATCAGACTGTTTTATTCTGCTTAGTCAAGGAAATATGTACATTTGCAGTTTTCACTTTCATGGCATGCCTTGAGTCACATGCTGACTGTAACAGCAATGCATGCACACATTGCAGATGTGGTGTTTAAGTTACATAGTGCTCAAACCTTCAGCAAGCTACTTACCATCATATACATCTGTGGCCTCTATTGGCTAAACTGGTTGACTACTTATGTTGTGATCATCAAAAAGAGTGATTGCTTCACAACCAGACCTTTGCTTTGGGCCAACATGCATCATTAGAACTTAAAACACCCCAGTTCAGTTTGTGTACAACTGTGAAATCCAAACAGCTTCAGTAGTTGTATGTCTGCAAAAGCAGTGGAGTCTGTTTTGTCTCACACAGGTGTTACTTTGTCAGGTGTCAAACCGAGAAAGGAAATGTTCATTTTGATAGACAGCAGACTCGTTCCTCCCATCTAGGTCCTCTGAAAGCACCACAGTGTGCTGTGAGCTCTTTAAATGAGCGACTGTTAAGTATTTAAACCATGCAGAGGGGGGCCTCTTTGACAGACACACAAGTCGTAGGTAGGTTCTCTGAGGTCATTTTGAGTGACAATGTAAAGGCAGAGAGGTCAGTGGGGACTCTGTACCTTTGCCTCTTTCATTTCCTCCAGGGTGAACTGCCGGTCCCCTCCTGCCTCCTGGTCTCAGGCTGAGAGGCGCCTGATGGGACGGAGAGGGAGGTCAAGCCACAGCTCAGACGTAGACACCTCTGTAGAAATTCTGCACATACCAAGCTCTGCTCATCCAGAAGAGGGACGATGCTCTCTGTTCCAACCCTCTGAAGCAAAGGAAAATAGATGAAGCAGGCAAGTGATACAGTCACTGATGTGCAGGTGATGTTTTTCTTTCCATGTCTAATCTGCGGGGGGACAATGTGCATACTAGAGCGAGGAGATTATTCCAGGAAGTGTTAAGCAGGAAGATTTAAGGATTTCTTCCAATGTGAGTGCCATCATCACAGCGCAAACCTGACACATAACTTTCCACGTATCCCTGTAAGTTTGTTTTTGTGTGGACTTGAACAGAACAGTTTTAGATCAATCAACCAGAATGTCCATCCTGCAAGACCCAAACTAGTCCATAGGACTGCTGCAGGGCCAGAGTGGGACCCTTTTTTTCAGCCCTGGAGTTTAATGGTTTAGACCAGCCGACCTTAAGTCACAACCTTAAAGTGGTGATACAATTTTAGCCTTTCTACAAATAAGTTTGAAGCAATGTGATATAATGTGCAATCTTGTTTTTCGTGCCATATTTTTGTATCGATCGAATTGCAAACTCGATGTCAAAGTTAGTCTCTCTGTGTTAAATACATTGATTTATTGGAAATTAGTCTCATCTCATAAATCATGGGGCCTTTGGGGATAAGGCTTAGTTCTTAGCTGGGGGTCAACGGGTTCTTCCAAGTGATTTGTTTTATTTACAGTTGCATTTCTTTGAATGTTTAACCTGGCTGCTGGTTATTGATTCCTTTTCTTTTCTTTTCCATCTGTATCTTAAGTCTTTCAAAAATTTACATGGAACTGCAGCATTTAATGTCTGCTCCTGAAAATTGCCATTTGAATTGACTCTGCTTACTTATTTTATTATTATTGAATATTTGCTAATATCATTGGTCAGCTACTAAAATCAGTACATTTCCATATGACATTGGGAATTCAATGATTGTTTTAACTGATATATATATATATATATATATATAGAGAGAGAGAGAGAGAGAGATAGATAGATAGATAGATACATTTTGTTTAATGTGTTTGTCATTTAAACTGCTGAAACTTTTCTTTGACATCCAAGGCCATGTTTTTTAGTACTGTTAGTAAAACAGGAAAAAATAATCAATCCTCACTTGATAAGAAACAAAAGAAAATATAATCCAATAACAGGAGGATGTTCATCTTACCTCAGTGGCTAACACTGTCCCTATCTCTCCTAATCTATATCCTTTTCCATTGTTTCCTCTTGTATTGAGCACCTCATAGTCAGCTGTTGAACGGTTACAAGGTGTTGATTGGTGACTGCTCTGGTGATATTTAACTATGAATGTCTTTATGTTAACTTATTCAGGAAACATCTGTGTGGGTGTTGATGGTGCGCAGGCTCACACTCGTACGCATTATAGACAAAGGCTGTGAATATCAGATTGTGTAACCATCATGCAGAAACACAGTCGCTATCCACTTATCCACATGTGTGCACATGTCTTTTACACATGCTTTATGTTTTGAACTGTGACAGAGAGCTCAGCTGCTGCACTGCTGCTCTTCCTCTTTGCAGAGGGAAATGTAACATTTTTAAACACTACTGCACTACTTGATCAATAAAGTAGCGATGCTACTGAAGAGCTGTTTGACTCAGAAAACAGCAATGCTACCACAAAGCTACTGGAAATGAAATCTACTATTTTGTAGCGATGTTCTGACTGTCATGAAACTAGGGTTGCCAACAATCTGACTCTCCAATGAGGGACATGGAAGTGCGGGGTGGGGGGGGCAGACAGACTGCAAATACTGATACATTTATTTATTTATTTATTAACATTTTATTAGTAACCAGTCTTCAGTTTAAGTGTAGTACACTCTTCATCAAATACTTTTTTTTAAATTCATTAACATTTTGTTAGTAACCAGTGGTCATTTAACTGTAGTAGGCTACACTCTTAACATCAATTAGCCTACTTATTTATTTATTCATAACAATTTATTAATAACCAGTGGTCAATTTAAGTGTAGATTCTTAACATCAAATACTTGTTTTTTTTATTCATTAACATTTTTTTAGTAAGTAGTGGTCAATTTAAGTGTTGTACACTCTGTCATCAAATATTTATTTATTTATTTATTTATTCATCATTGTCTCTCTTGCTTGTCTCTCTTGCTTGTCTCTGTTGCTTGTCTCTTTTGATCTGTCTCTCTTGCTTGTCTCTCTTGCTTGTCTCTTTTGACTTGTCTCTCTTGCTTGTCCCTGTTGCTTGTCTCTCTTGCTTGTCTCTGTTGCTTGTCTCTTTTGATCTGTCTCTCTTGCTTGTCTCTGTTGCTTGTCTCTTTTGATCTGTCTCTCTTGCTTGTCTCTGTTGCTTGTCTCTTTTGACTTGTCTCTCTTGCTTGTCTCTGTTGCTTGTCTCTTTTGATCTGTCTCTCTTGCTTGTCCCTGTTGCTTGTCTCTCTTGCTTGTCTCTTTTGATCTGTCCCTGTTGCTCTGTCTCTCTTGCTTGTCTCTTTTGATCTGTCCCTGTTGCTCCGTCTCTCTTGCTTGTCTCTGTTTCTCTGTTGACATGAATGAACATGAATGAATTAATCAAAGTGCACTGTCATCATCCAAACATTACTTTATCATTCATGAATTAATTTTACTGTCTCTCCATTTTCCAAACTGTCCTCAAACAACTGACTTTATATGGCCACCAGAGGGCCCAATTTCTTACTTTAATTTATTTAAATAGATAGGCTAACTCATTATTATTCTTCTTAAACTATCTTATACCATCTTATCTTATACTATTTTTATGCTTGTGTGTGTGTGTGTGTGTGTTTCCTTGAATTGAATTGAATTGAGTTATTGGACTCACCATTTACTTCTTCCGCCAGGGATATTTCCTGCTGCCCCTGACTGCTTCAAGCAATCCTTTGTCCTTTTGAACAGCCAGATAGAAATCCTTGCATGTCAGGTCACAGTTCACAGTCACCAAAAGATTATTTTTGATTAGTTCTGTGCTGCATCCATTTCTTGAGTCTGACCATTTGTTGGCCATCAGGGAGAAGATCCTTTCCACAAAGGCACTTGAGCCTGGCACACTGAGGACAAACGACACAATCCTCAACATGTTGGTCAAGTTGGCTTGCTGTACGTTTTGGAAAACTCTCACCCACTTCTCACTGGTTGATTTTGTTGTGTCCTGTACAGCTTTCTGTATTTCCTCTTGGCAGGTGCAGTACTCTTCATAAAGCTGGTCCATGTTGACTTTGTCTGTTAGTTTGATGGCAGCAACCACCTTCTCCAGGTCAGCAAAAGAGAGCACATCATAAAGGCCTACTGGTTTCAGTTTCATCATGACATTTTCTGGAGAGAAGTCAAACCACTTGTCAATGTATGCAATGACAGAGTCATAAAACCTCTGAAAGTCCTCTTGCTGTGAAGACTGCTGTGCTGGGAGCTGTTTGTCCATCAGCTACTGGGTTCTGAATCCATAAAAGCAGTCCGGCTTCCTTTGAAACATCTTCATCTTGAACATCTGTACTTCCTCATAGACATCCATGATGCAGAGCGCTGTTGCCTCCAGCTTTTTCACAAGTTCATCAAAAACACACCCCACATTGTGGAAAAAGGACAGGTAGATCTCTGCAGTGTCAGTTTGTTCTTCATCCTGAAAAATCCTCCTCAGTGCCACAGGACACTCTTCAAGGGACCTGAAGTAGGAGGTAAGAGCAGGCCAACTCCTTAGGAGAAGACTGACAGCTGGGTGAAGGGAGAGCCATCGTGTACACACACGACGGAGGATTTCACGACACTCAGTGTCAACAAATGCAAAAAATGAGTGGAGCTCCTCTCTCCGGGAAGCAGACACTGAAAAGTGGCTGTAGACTTTTAAAACAAATGCCTCTATATCAATTAACAGTTGGTCCCATGCGTGCTTGCACGCATTATGTGCAATATGAGCAGGGCAATTTGCTTTGAGAATGCGCTCGTTTGCATCACAAAATAACTTGTAAACAGAGTGACTTGTCCCGTAGTTAACGTTTGTGTTGTCAGCGGCGTACGCCGTTGTGTTTTGTACATTTAGTTCGTATTTCTCCAGATACATCATCAGCGCTTTATGTATGCCATTTGCGGTGTCATTGCTGTCTTCATAAAAGTCTAGCAGCTTGGATTGTACTCCATCAACAGGGGAGAAATATCTCACACACACCGGAAACATTTTTCTATTTCCCTTATTGGAGGCATCAGGGGCGACAGAAAAAAAGACAGGCTCACCATCAGCTGGGGAAAGAGTATCCAAAATGTCGCGCACAGATTTAGGTCCCAAAACGTTCATTGTGATCATCTCCGCTTTAGTTCTCCCCAAGTGCATCTCCCAGGCCACCGCTGAATCATTGAACACAGTCCCGTTGAGCTTGATAAGGCAGTCAGTGCTGTTGTAGCTGAGAGCATGTTCAACAGTGTGGTACACAAAGGCGGCTTCGCTTGATGCTATTTTCTGATGTTGCTAGCCCCTTTAGCTTGGATTGCCTTTTTGTGCATTTCACAGCCAGCGTGTCTTGTCAGGTCATTCTCACCTCCATAGCTAAAATAACCCTAAACTGTGCAGTAAGCTGTGGTGACGTCGTCACTCACCGGTCTCACCCAGAGCCTTTTTGTTTCCCATTGCTTATTATAGCAACATAACCTCTTCTTTTTTGGCACTGGTTCCATTTTTAGCTTGCATTTGATAGTGATGGTTTGTTTTTGTTTTGCTTTTTTGAGCGGCTGGCGCTTCTGCATGCGCCAACAAGTTATTGGTTTGCATCACGTCACATGTGTACAAGGAGGTCTGTGACTGGAGGGCAGGACGTTGGCTGTCCCGTGCGGGACTAATCAAAACCGGCTAAATTCTGGGACGTCCCGCACAATCCTGGACTGTTGGCAACCCTACATGAAACACATAACTAGTGATACGCAGGAGGGGGGTATGGGCTGGAGTGATGCAGAGGGAGAGGACAAAATGCAGAGACTGACAATCTTTGGACTTCATTCTATGTCTTTGCGGCTCGAGTGGGAATCATGCAACCTGTATAATCTTTTTGTCACTGTTCAGAAGTCCTTGTGGTCCTGCAACCAGTCACAGAAAAAACACTCCAGGCCTGGACTTTTTCTCCCTTTAATGGGAGATTCTTTGTGATTATCATCATTGTCAAGGATGGCTCATTTAACCATCACATAATCATCATCTTTTAGTGTGGAAACAGGGGCAGACCGAGGAAGAAGATGGTGAAGAGAGTGGATGAATAAAGTCATTTGTCCTCCACGTGCTGGGTCATACAGTGCGTGCCTTTGTCCTTACATGAGGGACTGCACCAAGGTCAGATCACTGACAGACACACAGGTGTGGCTGCAGTTGGTAGAGTGTTTCGGTCTGAGCAGAGAGATAATACATGACCTCTGGGTAAACCACAGGGTAAAGTGAAAAGTCAGACATCTGAAGAAGGGCAGCAAGCACGCCTGTCAATGTTTTGTTTTCTTCTCAGTGTTCTTCTTAGGGTTCTTTTAAATAATGTAAAAGACATTTACCATCAGTGATGGGCAAGTTTGCAAAGAAAAGCGCTAGGTCAAAGTTCAACCTAGTTTAGTTACAGTCCTGAAAATTTGAACAAGTTGACATTATATTTCTCCACAATACTCCCTTTCAAATGTTGCCTCAACTGAGGTTAAACTGAATTTTCTTTTTTTAAAGATGGACGATTACGCTCAAATTTGGCGATGAGTCTGGGATCATCCTTTTTGTGCCAGTGTTGGATTTTTTCCAAAAATGCACTTTGTCACTCAAATTCTGTAACAGACTGTAGTCATTCTTTTTTGTTCTAAATTTTGACCTTGGTAGTCCTTTCGCTCAAATCTGGTGAAAGGTCTAAAGTCTTTTTTTTTTTTGTGCCAGATTTGGACTGTTTTCAAAAATGGTTCCCTGTCATGTAACTGGAGAAAACTCAGATGCATCAAACAGCACTCAGCTGCACTTACAAGCTTACACTCAGACAAATAACACAATTCTGTTACAAAAAGAAAAAAAAAAAAGCAACAATGATGGGGAGAAAAACACAATTTTAAGCATCACTATAGTCCACAAGACATGGAGTCCACAAAAATTAACTTTCAAAGAAACTAAGAATTTTTTTTTTCTTCGTTCAAAAAGCTTTCTAAATCTTTGCATTATTGGCCTACATGTTTTATGAAGTTGTTTTATTTTGATTATATTTGTATTCAAGGAATTTTAATCAATTCAAGATGTAATGATATGTCCCTTTGGTCTGCATTGGTGCAATATCTATTCAACTTATTTTCTATGGACTACAACTTTAAATTGAAGTCATTTTCAAGATCTGAAGGTTTAGACCACATCCTTTGTGTGTTTTTGGTTTCTGAAAAATGGTTAATTCATCAACATTATTCATGCATTTTAGGAGATAACTGGTTTTGGTATCAGCATCAGAAAAAAAAATACAGCAAAAGTGACTGCATTGTATATATTTGAAAAAGTTTGGTGTTGCCTATCACTTCTGAGGACCACCTAAACACTCAACTGCTGTGATCGCACTCAACTCCAGCAAGGCTCTTGGGATTTACTTTAAAAATTTGTCTGTGACTTTAAAATCAGAGGAGAAATTGTTTGGCCAGTATAAAGGGCAAGCCGTCACAGAGTTCATAGAATCTTGTAGTTAGTGACCCTGTAAGATCAATCTTTTAATCTGTTGTTTAAATTTGCCTTAAGATGTAAAAGGGAGTCCAAATCCGGTATTGTGAAAATCTGTAATGTCTTCAGGAGTATGGTAGGCTTAAGTGTAGGCTTCTCACAACTGACTGAGCTGTAGCTGGTTTTCAGTCTTGCCTTTTTCCCTGAAGCAGTGGAGCAGAAAATTGGGGACAGACCTGCACAAGGAGAGACACATCACGTTTTTACCATATATTTGTCAGTCCATCTGTCTGTGTGTTCATCCAACCATTTATCCAACCATGCATGCAACACCTGGTCCACAACAGGCAGGTAGAGCTTTGATTCTTTTCTCAGAGCTCACAAGTTCTTTTGCTGCCACCCAGACTCAGCCAATTAAAACATCTGCAACAGTGGGCAAACTCCCACAATCCCCTCATTGTGCCGGGCCTTCGACCTGTCAAGACCTACTTTGTTTTCAGTGTCCACACTGCGTCTTCCACTGCCACATTCCCACAGCTCCAGACAAAAAAACGGCCTTCTGCGGTCAGAGTAGCAGAAGAAAAACAAAACCTTGTTGCCAGCTTCACATGAGAGCAGTGTGAGATCCTCATGTGATATTGATGAAAGACTCCACCCTGACGGGTTATAGATTTTTCTCTGCCTCCTTTGAAGAATATCAGAACCTCTTGTTTTTGTTCAGAGATTTATCAGGAAAAGAGATGAAAACCTGTTCTCCGGGGATTTCTGTCAAGATCAGAGATATGTGCGCTTTTCTGCTCTCAAATTCACATCCACCCACGTGGCCAGAACTCTTTCCAGGGTTAGCAAAAACTGCATGAAATGATCAAACAGAGCTGCAGACTCAGACTTAAAAATGATGTCCAGTTGTCCGAACTCTTGAGTCTGAAAAAAGGCAAGGGCTGCTGCTTGTTAAGCTCTCATCACAGGGACAAGAGGCAGCAAAGCTCTTTCCCTGCAGAGTCTCGGCCCCAAAGGAATAAACACAAAAGACTGTTTCTAACCTTGGGTGTCCAGATGTCCTGATTCAACAAGGACCATAACAATTACAGGTTCTGTGTCCCCTGTCCCCACCAATATCCATAAAATGTTAATATGTCCTGTCTTCAACAATCCCTGTTCCAATTTTATCACAGTGAAAAAGGCTATCCAAACTTTTCAACATGTGTACAATCATGTGTCTGAATGTATGTGACACTGACAGCTTCTTAACACGTGGTGGAGTCATGTAGGAAAAAGGACATCAGCGGTTTCATCAGGGCCTCAAGACAGAGTCAGCTTCCTTTAAAAATGCCTGTCATCTCATTTTTCAAATACTATAAGGGACATTTTTTGTTTTGTATTATGCTCTACTATATCAATGCAATTGTAATGTCCTGTTTTACTGGAGTTAAAAATAACGTCAGCTTTGTAACTTGACATTGCTTTGCTGAAATTAGCAAGGATGACCCCAAACAGATGTTGCTTACATGGCAGCTCATGTTTCTCTAAAACCCGTATAGACCTTTAAACATTAATGGTGTCCTCACAGGTGTACAAGTTAAGCCATGGGCACTAACACACTCCCATACCATCACAGATGTTGTCTTTTGAACTTTAAATGAACTTCAGCTTATATAGTGCATTTTTAGTCTTTTACTACTCAAAGCAGTTTTACACCACAGGTCATATTTTACATAGTTTACATAGTTTACAGAAACATAATGGGCATATTGATGTGAACTTGCAAGCATTTCGCTTGAGCACAGACATAAAGCATAAATTCATCTTATATGTTCTAAAGATGCTTCTGTTAAGCTTAAGGTCTACGATGCATCAGTGATTTTAAAGGTTCCTTTTCTGCTCGTGGGCTCACCGGTGTGATTTATTCAGCCACTTTTATCACTCTGTTTTTCTCTTTCAAAACTAAAAGGTCTCTTCAACAGGAGTGGTCTCATGAACAATGTGACTATGTCAGTATTTAATCCCTGTGTCCGTGCTAAGGGCCTTTCCTCACAATGTCATCCACGTGCCTGACTGCATCCATCCCATGCGCTACATCTGGATGCCACATGTGCTTAGGAGCTGGGTGGACTAGAGCCAGGCCTTAAACAGCTCAGGGGGACATTTAATGCAAGGCTGGGATAGCTAAATCAACCTAGTTGCTTGTCAGTCATTTTGAATTACCAGAACTGCTTATAGATGGGAGTTGTTATATCGTGTTTTGACTTAACAGAGAGGAGGGGCATTTAGTTATAAGTGTGGGGTACATGCTACATGGCTTTAAGTCTGCCTTACTTAATGGAGCTAAGCTTTGACCTCATAGGCTCTAATTACAGCTAAGCCCAAAAACAAGCTCTTAACACCCAAAACATTTCCTGCTTTGTGACATTCTTCTCATATTGTTGTTTTAGTTTTATAATTCAATGGATTTCTTCAAGTCCAAACACAGTTCTTTGGTACAAAGGTAAGATTTTCTACATTTTGTACTGTCTTGAGAAGAGAAAAAAAGGTTATAAGAACAATAAAAAACATGCAAAACATTTATGTTGCATTCAAGCATGTTTAAGCCAATATCCAAAAGCATCATTTGTCTAGACCAGAGGCTGTCCAATGGTTTGACAGGGCATACAGTGTGCCTTTAGACAAGCCCAGGTGTACTGTAGGAATTTTTACATTCATCAGGTAATGACGCAACTAAACATGTACAATGTTTAATACAATGCATATAATCATTGGGTAGCTTTGTTAATAAATATTCTATGAGTAAATGATAAGTGAAATACAGACTTTTGTCATGTTTTATAAGGGCATTTGTGCATATAATATAAGGACGTGGAACAGACTAAGAAGATACCATGCATTAAAAGGGAGTATTTTGTATTGATGTGAATAAGGTGTACCTTGAAATTTTGGCTTGGTTTCGGGTGTGCCTCGGAAAAAAATAGTTGAAAACACTGGTCCAGACCATATTTTGCAAAGTGCTTGCAAAGGTACCTTAAGGCCAGAGACCTAAGTGGTCATTAGTCAATTAAGTATTATTAAGCAATGGACTTGTGCAGCATTTTGCTAGTTCCCTGACCTCTTACAGCTCCTTTTTCATTGCATGTCAAATTAGTTAATTTCACAGAACATTCATGGCAGAGACTGCTGTGTAAAATGTCCATCAGTTTTAAACAAATCACATTTGATGAAGCAGATGCAGCAGGGAGAGCAGTTTGATTTAATTAATTAGTTTACATACAATTGCAAAATGTCAAATTGTTTAATTCTGATGATTAATGGACTCTCTAAATGCCTGTAAACATGTTTATCTGAAACAATACCCATTTGAATTCTTTTGAGCTGGACTAACACTTCTACACATCTGATGTGGTTAGAAATAGATTATTTATTAAACACCTCAAATGGACCAGACTAGACTTGGCGGTCTCTGCATGTTTCAAAACCCCCAGTACTGTGCTTTGTCCAGAAGGTTAAACAGCACACAGTAGATGCCAAACCTAGCAAAAGTGCCATTGTCATCTGCCTTGGGAAGTTATCCTAAGCTAGGGGGATAGCAGTTTTAATATCTGTACCAAAAGCAAAGTAGATGTTAAAGGTAAGAGTAAATGTACAGAGATGCACTGCTACATTTTATTGACATTAATCACCCTGTTAGCTGCTTCTTTACTTGTTGAAGGTCAACGCCAAAGGCAGTTTCAGACTCTTCATTTCAGACTTTTCTTTTTCCATGACTCTGATTGGTAAAGAATTTATAATGTAATTTCTGCATTCCCATACTGAAATGCTGTTGTTTACATTGATGCTAAAAACAGTATTAAAACAAACCTGTACTGACTATATGGGGAATTTGGCAGCTGACCAGGGGCCAAAGATCTGTTGAGGGCCCAAGGCAGCAAGCACATGAGCAAAGATTCAGGTTTGGTCATGTTTATTGAGCCACAAAACTATGAGGGGTCCAATGTAAAATTCTAGAGTGCTTTTTTTTTCCTCCAGGAAGTCTGTTTGGCAGTGTTTCACAATGCAGCTGTATGCTCTTCTGCCTGTGCTGTTTCGATCTGCTGTTTCGCTCTGTTGACTCAGGAAGGCTAAAAAAACTACAGAGGAAACTAATGCTGAACCAAATATAAGTGACTTTAACTCAAGTGACAATAATGTTCTCTTTACTGTGGATGCACGGGGGTTTGTTTATGAATCAACAGATCAATACAGATGAAGAATTCCCTCAAAACTAGATTCAGCAGGAAGAAAGACAGAGAGGAGAAACTTCTGTGGGAACTGAGGAGCAGAAAAGATCTGGGGTTACTTGTTGATGTATGTGTGTAAACTGCAAGCCCATGCCTACAAAGCTTCCTGTTAAGTCTGAAACAGAGGTTAGCTTATAGAGCTGCACAGTGGAAGAAGTAATAGTCACTTGCTACATCATAAAATAGTGCCAAACACAGTGACTTCCTGGAGGAAAAATAAAGCACTCTAAAGTTTTTCGCCTAGTCATACTGTTGACCCTTTTCATGCAAAATAACTGGAACCACCACCAGCAGTGTACCTTACTGACCATCTCAGATAGTTCTCCCTGATGGTAGAGCACTGCTGGGAGCCCTTTCAGTCACCTCACTGACTATTGTCATATATCTGATACAACCAGACTTAAAAACCACTGAACTATCCCTTAAATGTGTGCCTAGATATGGGGGTTTGTAATAGCTTTTTTAAATTAATTTTTGGGCATTTTGTGCCTTTATTAATGGGAGAGAGACTGACGGTGGATGGGCTTATGGGGCATGAAAAGAAGGACTTAACCTGAATATTTGGGCATGTTTTCCTTACTTGACAACACTTGGCTATTAAAGCACTAACTTGGCTGTATGCTTCTGTCCTTAATTTCTCACTCTAAGGTAGTGGGGATAATAGGAGTTGCTGAGTTTAGAGGGCAGCATATACATAAGAAGGGGTAATGAAAAGTTGTTGCCCAAGGGCACAATGTTGTGTTAATCTGGCCCTGTATTTGGTGCAAACAAACTATAGACCTTAGGTTACTTTGTGAACTCTCTGCTAACAGAGATATGAAATCCTTTCAAACATTGATGATATAGCATGAGTTTGATGGACAACTTTATTTTCTGCTCTTTCATCAGTGTTGACTCTTCCCCTGATGCTTGTGAGCACCACTTGTGTGCACTGAAATATTTACAACTCTCATGGAAGTTTCTGAAGTGTTCTTCGAAGTTTAAAAGTGAGGGCTTTTCATAACAGGCTCCCGGCTCTCCCATGGGGAAACACACAGCTTGTACGTTCGCTCTTTGACCCCTATCGAATGATGCTCGCAGTTACGCAACCACAATTGAAGAAGTTTGTATCGTGTCAGAAACAGATGTTGATGACAGGAAAAGAAAAACAGCCAAGCTTCAAATCACCATAAATTTGTTCTAACATAGCCTCATAGCATTCATAAAAATGTTTCCAAATCTTTCCACATCATTGGTCCATCCATGTGATCACCGGTGTGAGAGTTCTCAGGTCATTTTTTTCTTTTTTACCAGTTTTAATGAGTAATACAGAGGAAAGCATCCATCATTTTAAGTGTCCTCATACACCCAGTGAGAATGTCCTCCAGGTCATAGACATGAAAGCTACAGTACAGTCCTGTGTATGTCCACTCAGTTAGAAATAAATGGACGTACAGAGGGACCTGAAAAGCTTTTTGCAGCTAGCTGTTAGGTGTTGTAGCGACTGGAGACTTTCAGTGTAGATTAGTGTCAGCAGGTAAGTGAGTGTGGAGCCCCTAAACCCTCTGCTCCTGGTGTCTGCAGACAGGACATCATACGGACATCAAACAAAAGGACATATAAGATGAAAAAAGGGCAAAGACAGATGATTGAAGTGCCTAACAGGAGAAGTTGAAGAATAAGACAGTAGTAAAAGATACAAAGACGCCAGGTTTGCTAAAAGAGAGTATGTCATCTTGACCAGAATTTTGACTCTTATCAGGAAGGTCATTTTCAATGTCACAGGGTTTCAGCATTTGTTGACCGTGGCCCAAGCTGTAGGGACCTAAAGCAGAGGGTGACATTGAAATGTGACAGCAGGAGCTGGGAATCAAACCCCCAAATGTTTTGCTAAGAGATGAATAAGTTAACAGCTGATCCACAGCCAGCTTGAATTCAGTCTGCTGCCTTCCCAAAACTGGAAGTTGAATCAGTGTGTTTAAAATGACATTTCAAATCAGCAGTCAAGAGAAATTCATCTGAAAATAGTTTGTTGCAAAAATGTTTCATCTCTGCTGAGAATTAACCAGAAGGACATTCTGCAGTGGGACATCTCCATGACCAAATAAACTCATGAAAACCATACTGAATACACTTTTCTGGCATGAATGAAATAAACGACATATGTTAAAGCATACAAACAATTTACTTTAATACAATAAGCTTTCGTAAAGGTTCCCCATACAACATCAAAATTAGACTCTTACAACATATATACTATACCAATGATCATCAACACTAACAGACATAGGCATAGACTTTATACTGTACTATGCCATGCTGTACTGTGCCATGATATACTGTACTCCACTATATTTCACTACACTAAACCACAATGTAATATATAATACATCAAAACCATGTGCTGTAATAAACTACATTATATTATATTATGAATAACTATTCTTTATTTGTTTCTATTGTTACAATTCCTACCATTACATTGTTACTATACCATACAATATAAGACTGAACTAAAAAGACCCTAAATTATTATATGGTCATATATTATACTTCAGTTTATTACAAAATATTACACTAAACCATGACTATATTATACCATACTGTACTATATAACATATATTTGTTTCCATACTATACTCTACTGTACTTTAATATACATTGGTACTTCTCTGTACAGTACTTTTCTATGTAATTCTATACTTTACTTTAATATGCCATGTAATATTACACTATTTTTATTATTACTTTATTTATTACACTACATAATAAGCAATGCTACACTAAAGTATATCACACTATACTATAACTAACTCATCTATTTATACTTAACTTTACTATTGTAAACTATAAAAAACATTTATACCCTTACAGATAGAATACAATGCTATGGTGAACTATCCTTTAGCTATACTCTGTGATGTACAGTCTAGATCTGATGATAAGTTACCACACAATACTATCCCACACTGTACAGTACTACACCACACCACACTATAATAAACTATACTATCCTCCACTATACTACCCTACGTTATACAGGACCAGACTAATCAACTATACTATACTTTACTATATTATACCATATATATCACTATACTATACTTTACTTTGTGAGACTATACTATAATATATTATATTACATACTGTATCACTAGACTATACTATACTATACTAAACTGTAGGATCTACCTCTATACTATACTATAATATACTATATATCACTATACTATATGATAATCTACTCTACTATATAACACTATCCTAAAATATACTTACAAATATCACTATACAATACCATTCTATACTATACAATACATATCACTGTACTATACTATACTATTACTATTATCTCTATACTTCAGTAAAAACCTATGTGATCTCTCTTATAAAGCTGTGGAGTGGTGATGTAACTTCATAGCATTGAGTAAGTCTCTCGTATGTCCTCTTTTATCTTGGAGCTCTCCTCATGTGGCATCTGTTCCCCACCAGCTCACTAAAGCAGATCATCAACACTAATGAGACAGACCAACCACACCCATGAGATGTAATGTTAGCATTAGACTAATTTCTTCCATAGGCCAACATAAATGCGTCTGCTTTTTTCAGTTGCCTCAGACCTTTCCTCGACAGGCTGGTGATGTTTCCACGGAGATAATCAATTATAATGCTTTGTGTTTGGCATTTCTGCAGGCTGCCATTTTTGATCAGTCACAACACCTAATTAAAACTTAAATGTCAGAGGTCCTGCACACATGAGCAGGTCTTTGTGTTAATAATTACATGGCTTTTTGCACAAAGGGGAAACTAGTGATGATGATATTCATACCATCCAGTGAGAAACAACCTGACATTATTTCACAGGGAAACACTTGGCATATTGAGGGTGCTGGGAGAGGATGTTGATGTATGGGTTGGTTTCGGTCCCTAAAGGTTCAAATCCACTGTTCTACAGCAGTGTGGAGAAAATCATGCATCCTAACAAGGAGAAGTCTAACAGGCAGAGGCCGTGACTCTATCCTGTCAATCATCTTTACCCTGTTAACTAGCCAGCAGGGAGGCTGGGAGGAAATGGTGCAGCCAAACATGTTGGTTTGAATTTCTAGAACATGATTGTACATCTCTCTAGGGCACTGCTTTGGCATCTTTAAGTTCAACAAAACATCTACTGAATATCTGGTGATCAAGACTCTCCAAAAAAGTGTCCTTTCTCAACGGCTGGACCTCTTTTTATTCTCTTTATCATTTCCTCTGACATTTAAATTAAATCATGTACGATTTCTTCCCAAAAAGGGAGGAGAAATGCTTTCTTTCATGTGTGGGTGTGGCAGACACAGCTTGTCAGTTTGAAAAGGTCACAGGGACTTTTGTCATTTATGAGATTTGAAAACTCTTCTTAACCCACATACATGAATGTGGCTTTTAGACAACCCTAATTAGGTCTTCAAAGAGAAGACAAGTGCTTGGGGTGTGTGTGCAAACTGTGTAAAAGGGAGAATAATGCTGTTTGTAGTGAAGTTCAAGGCACATACTGATCATATGTGCAAGTTTGTGCATGCATGAGTTTGCGTACTGCGTGAACTCAAAGAGGGAGCTCCTCAAAAGGCCTAGAGTTAGTAATGCCTGGCACTGGTCCCTTCATATGAGAGAATTATAATCCCTCTTCTCCTTTAACTTTAAAGCTTAATGTGGTGCCCCTCCTGAAAATGTCTCCATGAAAACATGTCCTGTTCAGGGTCTCACTGAAGAATACGTAATCACAAGTTACGGGGGACAAACAAAATGAAATATAGCATGCCATTAAGTCCAACCGTGTTTTTAGTATTGTTGCGCCCGAGTACTTGAGGAAATGTTTTATCCCTGCTGTGAGGCACTGACACATCTATGGGTTTGTGGAGAAAATAAGACATCTCTCAACGCAGAGGCAAAACTGTAATTACAACCTAACGTAATGTTAAGATGGAAAAACATAAACAAAGGTTGTAAAACAAACTGTCAGGTTAATTGATATTCAACTAACAGTATTTAACTAATAGTAATAATAGACACACCAAACATCTATCAAGGTCTGATGTGCAGTTTGCCTTGAATAACTTAACAAGAGTTATTACTGAGTTGAGAAGATGGCAGTTTTATTCCCTTGCAACAATTAAACCTAATTTACTCCTTACCATTTCAGTATTATTCTTGTAGAATTAGTCTAAAGCATCAGTCACATAGTCAGTTGTATTCTGTTTTTTAACCAGATGGAATGCCAACATGTCCAGCATTAGATCTCTTTTAGAGACTTTTCACAAACTGTAAGACTCACTGAAAGTACTTCTGGTATTGAGAAACACAAGCCCAAACAGCTTCTTTGACATATAGTTTTGCAGAAGACCACAAATGGAAGATATTAGCTGGAAAACTTCACTGGACGATTGCATGAAGGCTTATGTAGCTCTGGTTCAAGCTGGATAGCAAAAGTAAGGTACGTGGATATTTTACACCTGCGCCTGTGTTTTCAAACAGAGACATTTGGAGTCTCCAAAGGACACTTGATGACCATAGTCACCCATCTACAATACAAAGACTGCCACTCATGAACAATTAAAACACAGGGATCATTCAGTGCTTCATGGAAATATGAGTGTCAGAGGAGGCTAGATGGGGTACAGTCAGGGCGAGGGTCAGGGTCATGTGAAAATAAAGTAAAATACAGGCTGTACATAGCATTCTGTACACTTGAATGAGTCCATAATGAGTTAGAATGTAGCACTTCCCAGTTCTCAGGGCATAAAGTATATGAGATATCGGAACAGCTTTTTGGATAAATACCTGAAAAAATGTTTCATTTAAAAATGAAAATGCATCTAATATTGCCCCCTTTTAAAGCATCTCTGTGTTCTCAAACAAGGACTACAAAAGTGGCGGGGGACCCTCATGCAAGCATTTCTGATCATCTTTAATAAATAATGTATACACCATAACCAAAGATATGGGGACTTAATCAGGCCATTATGTCAAGAGGAAATCATCAAACAAGAGGTAACAGCAAGACATTATACATTGCAAATATTGCCAATGCTTTTAAGTCAAACCACCATGTGGAAATTCCATAGAAGCTTAATAATAGCTTTTTACCCTTGTGAAATATGTTTAGCTTTAAAATACAGTGAAAATAGGTTCATTTGTTAAGATAATAACAAAGAACAAAGTGTGCTTCATAATATTTTGATTGCTAAAGACATCAACAATGATCAAAATCACGGAGAAAAATCCCACAAGCTTTTAGACAGGAGAACCAGCACTATGCTAACTTCAGCAGTGGCCTACAAAAAAATCGCTATTTGATCTGCAATGTGCGACCTTGTGGGGACTACATGTAACTACATTTAAATAATAAAAATGACCTAGCAGCCCTACTCCTTTTAAAGGTTGCATTGCCATCATTAAATTGATCTCTGATATTTACAGTCAGACCAGTGGGAGACTTCAATGCATGTTTGCAGTCTTTTCTTTCCTGAGTGAAATTTTCGTGACAACAGAACAGCTTCACAGACAGTATTATGTTGGGTTTATGACATGAACAAGTGCAAACATACGGCATTTTCCAATAGCATGAGGATCTGTGAACATCATTCTTTAGTCTGCACATTTCCGCTTCTTTTGTTTGACTGTTGTGACTTTATCTTTATGTACTCCAAAGTGGTGACACATGTAATCTGCTGTAGTGAGGGTCTCAGATCCAAAGGGCTAGATGTTGTCATGGAAAACACTTCACTGCATACTATAGGAGCAGACAGACAGATAGAGATACAGAGAAACAGACAAACACAAATACACTTAAGCAGACAGGACAGAACCACAACACAATCACAGAGGCAGTGCTGATTTTGCAGACATCAATGAAAGCTTCATATCATTCTGCAAGATGAAAGACTGGATTCTCCCTCTCAGCAATCAAGATCACACAAAGATTGAAATCATATAACTCTTCTGTCTGCAGGGTTATATTGGAAAAAGCACAGGGGAAGAATCACTTTGGATTATGATGAGATCATGTAAAAAGATATGCATCTTGTTATGTAGTATCATGAGACGAACAAGCACATCAGATGTGCTCATGTTGATGGATAGCTTTCTCAAATGCTGTATATGATTTAAAAGAACAAGTGAGGCAGACAGAGATGAGCCACTGAGTAACTACTTACACAAATCAGGTTATTTTTGAATGAACCCACTTTTTTCTTTGCTTTATGTCATGCACAAGACATCAGCATGATGTCTTACAGTATGTTGTCACAGGCCCAGTTATAGCTGCGGTTAGTGACATAATGTGCAAACTATGTCACATTGTGGGGGGACATAGAAGTCGTAGCTGGAACCACAATCTGATAACAGAAGTACAAACATAGTGCCTAAATGTCCCAGAGTGCCTGGTCTGAATGATGGTGGTTTCGCACTGGATGCGTGTGGCTGACGTGAGTGCCAACTCCTGGTGGAGAAGCTATTTATACCAGGCACGTGTGTGTTTACGTAGTGGCTGTATCTTTATGCTGCCACAGCTCTAAAGATTACACATAGTGACTGTATCTTTATGCTGCCACAGCTCTAAAGATCACACCCCAATAAATGAGCTTTTATAGAAAGTTTAACCAGAACCTCAATAAATCTTCCAACAGGTAACTTGATTTGTGCCGCCTTTAATATAAAGTCAGTTGTCATTAAAAAGTTGTGATAAATATGTTAAAAAGTAGATTAAATAAGTTTTAGTTAAAAGAGTAAAAACATTTCATTCTTTGTATTAGTTCATAGTGTCTACTGCCACCTGGTGGGCATTGTCAGTAACTGAACTTTCTGTCTCAGGCTTAAGTTTCATTATTCCCTCAGTCTTATGCAGCAGTCTCACAGAGGAGGCGGGGAGCGTACAAAAGTTGCTGAGTCTTTTTCACACTTTGACCTTGGAGAACATTCGCTTTGTAAGTTTTTCTGTCTTATAGTTATAAATATGTCCAAAAATTTTAAGAAAATCTTAACAAGAGCCCTTTTGGTTGTTAGTATTTTGCCATGCCCTTGCTTGCTAATGCTAATGATAGCAGCTATTGTTTTGTGTTGTGCCCTGGGTTAGCTTGCCAAGTTAGCTACACTTTCATGCTTTAAAATGTCCCTTTATGATGATTACATGGTATTGGTACATACATTTCATGTCTGTACTGATTAATTGTTATTTCTGTGTATTTTTCAGTGCACAAAAAATTAAAAATTACTGTCACACCAAGCTTCAGTAAACCCATGAAAAATCAAGCCTTCAGTTTTTATTGGAGACTTCTTTGAACAGTTGTCTGGCTGTCTAACCCTACACACTGGATCGTGTAGAAAGGGCAGTACAAGATTCATTGGATAACTGACCCAGAAAACTTAAGAATAAAAGTACTCTATATGAACGAGGGTAGTTTGGTTAAGTCAGCTCTGACTTTTACAGAAAAAACAGGAAGAAAAGTTAAACATTTTTTCATCCTTGTCTAGGACATTTTCTACTTATGTGCACAAATATATCTGTTGAAACAAGGAAAATTTGGCACTCTAGTCCTCATCCTCCTGTCTGCTTTGTTCTCCTGTCTATTTTAAGGTCAATTAAACATATACTTTGGCCTTCCTTGCCTAATAAACAATTTTAGAGTATTTGCACTGTTTTTCATTGGTTTGTTTGTTTTATGTTGAAAAAGACATTTAAAAAGAGAAAATGATGGTACTGTGAATTATCCATGGTGGTTATTGGCTTTTTAATGGCAGTAATTGAGAATCCATCACGTAACATTTGTCATCAATTTCCATAACCTCTGTATGTCTTCATGTACAATTTGATGTAAAAGATGTTTGACGTAGAAATAAATTCAGCCTTTCAGGCCCTCTCCCAGACTTGTTGCTATTCTACTTACATAAAGCAATAACTAACCCCCCAGTGCCGTTAACTATCGGCTGCCACACACAACTTATTAGCTTGTGCAACCACATCCCCCTCTGACCTCTCTCTCTCCACCCCTGGACGATCTATTACTCACCTCTGCACCAGTGCACTTTCACTCCCACGGGCCGGCAGACTTCAGGGCCTCAGATCACAACCTCTGTCTAATTTACGTTTGGCTGTGCTGCGAGCCACGTGCCTCTTCATGTTGTTTATGTGGCTGCTGATGGTGGGGCATTTAGAAGTTTGACACTTAACCCAAAGTTTTATTGAACAAACTTGTGTAAACTGAATTCTCTGTTAAAAAAATGTTTTGAATATCTTCCAGAACAGAAAGGAGAGGCTTAGTCTGTAATTTGGAGCTTTGAGAGGCAAATAGCTGTGATGCTACTGACATTTATTAGTTTAGGAGGAGAGGATCTGGAGCATTCTTCAAACTTCTAATGGTTTGTTTGAGGAAAAGTCTGCAGAACAGGTCTGAAGAGAAACAGTGCGGCTACATAGTTAACAGATGGTGCTTTAAGTTCTTCAAGTGGCATATAGTACATTACAGTATGCATAACCCAGCCTCTGAACCCGTCACCTTCTCTCTGCTTTCATCCTACTTTGTTGTTACAGAAGCCATCATTACCCTCAACAGCTGCTGAAATACTTGAAGGATCACTTTCTGTAACAAAATGTGCTGTTTTAGCATATTTAAAGCTGTAAACAGTACAGCCAGGACCTTCTTTTAAAACTCACTTTCTCCAACTTGTGCTCCTGTGAACAAACTCTTCCCTAAAGGGTGCTTTACCCCTCACGTGTTTGGTGCAGAACTCAGGTTTGCTCTGAGAACTTTGTTGTCGTGTGAAAGCTGTCATTTAAAATCTGCTGTGCAACAAAGAGCCACACCATGACCACAAGAAAAGAGCAGAAGCTGGCCTTGGCACAAACTAACTGCGAGTAGTGATCACTTATTTAAACCCATCACCTGGCTGTCATATATTTGAGATCCAGCTGCAATCAAAATTATTCAACCCCTACTGCAAAATGGGGTTTATTGTCAAAATGTACAGACTCTCATCTGTTTGCAATAAACAAAACAAACAAGATCAATTGAAATATGTCAACATAACTAATGCTTCAAGTGGTATCCTCAAATCCAACTGAAAAAGCAACTGTGGTATGGGTGCAAGATGGGCTGGTCTGTAAAAGAGAAAATATCCAGTGAGCAGCACTTCTCTGGGCCAAAATGCCTTGTTGATGCCAGAGGTCAGAGGTGGCCACAGTGGTTTGAGACTAATAGCATCACTAGTAATCCAAATAACCACTCGTTACAACCAAGTATGTAGAGGATCATTATTGAATTCACAACATGTTGACTCCTGGAGAAAATTGGGAGCAGGATACCAAGGCAACACTTCACACTAGACAATTAAAGATTGGAAAATATTGCCTGGTCTGATGACTCTTGATTTTTGCTGCAACATACAGATGTTAGGGTCAGAATTTGGTGTCAGTGACATGAAAACATGAATCCATCCTGCCTTGTATCAATCGTTCAGTTAATGGTGGTGGTGTAATGGTGTTGGGGATATTTTTGGCACTCTTTGGGCCCTCTTAAATCCAACTGAGCAATTGTCAGCTCTGGGCCAGCTGATTGGTGACCTCCTTGCTGCGAGGCAGGTGCACTACCTGCTGCACCACAGTGATGTTTGGGTTGAATGCCTACCCAAGGTCTATGCAGCTCCCCGCTCCTCCTCAAGAGCCAGATCACAACTACAATGTGTAACATAAAACCGGGCTCTGCAACAAAAAAGGCTGTGGACCACTGCATTAGATAATTAACTATTTTCAACATCTAACAACAAATTCTGAAGTACTTTTTTTCCTACACCACACATTTTGGTTTGCTTGATGTTTCCAAGTGGTAGCAATCCAAACTTGAGGTAAGTATGCAGCAATGTCACATCGGACCAAAGCAAATGGACTATACATATGAGAACACCCTTAGTGTTATTTGGATGATTTGGGTATCAGTTGAGAAGGAAAATGACAGCATGAAAAGAAAACGGAAACAGCATGATCTCCACGAGAATATATTTCAAAGTTTCATATAATTTTGCATGATTAACAGTGACAGACAAATTGTAATACAGAGGGTAAATGCCATACCTCATCACTGCTGTACATTGTTGTTTGCAAGCTCTTGTGTATGAAACACTGAGTCTGTGGTTCATTAGGATCCATACCCTTCTTCCAGTTAGCTCTGTGTCAAGCGCCCCCGTCTGTTCTCATGCACAGGCATGAAGACTGATATTTTCATAACCCGGTTATGATGAGGTAATAGGCTATAAAGGAGAACCTCCACCAACAGCTGCAGGAAAGATGACATTGGCCCCAGACGCTGGGATCTGAAATGGACTACACTCCTCTGCTCACACCGGGACCCTTAAATCATTTTTCAATGCATAGACAACAGAACAAGACCAGAGCTGAAGTGTGCCACTTTAAAGCCAACAAATCCTAAGTACTGAGTTTTAAAAAATTTAACTGATTTTGAAAAATGGCAAATCACAGGAAATCAGTTGTCATGTCCTTGCAGTATTTCATGTGGAAGAAGGGTGTAGTCTCACAACTCAAACACATGATTGTATTTAAAATCTAAAATGGTGCAGTATCCAAGGCTCATGCTTTGAAATAACTACTATGTAGCAGTAGCTTGGATTCATTATTGTTTTCTCTTTCTTGTTTTTGTTTTTACTCCGGCAGACCCCTGGCAGGCCCCCTGAACCTCTATTTTGAGAAGAAACACTGGCTTTAGTGTGTTTGAGTTTGTGATAAAAACAGATCTATACACATATAAGCAAACTGTTGTGTTTTTACTCAAACTTATGTAAATTGGTTCACAAATTAGATTATTTGATTACTGTTTTTAACACAATCAATTAAATTTATTTTAATAATTGAACATTTTTCCATTTCATCTCCTGCGTCTTCTTTTTAACCAAGCATTATTGTATATGTTCATACTCTTTAACTTTATATTTTACAAGTACGACAATCTTTGTTTACCAAGACTAAACTCAATATTCAGTCATCACATCACCTATCTATGTGTGGGTGAGGATTATTGTTGATGTGAAATTAAGAGCAAAGAACAACATAGGCAGCATCAGGTAACATGTAATAGACTATGTTATGAATTCACTTTAATCAAGAGGACTCAGATATGCCACACAGCAGTAAAGTAGTTGGTAAAGTAGCCAACTGTGTGTGTTTTGCAGTAAACTGTCTGCATCTTATGTGCTTGCCCTTCACTGCAACCTCCCACCACTCTGACCTGAAGGCAAAAATACTTAATCTTGAAAACATACTTGATTATGAACACATTTTTCAGGAGAGCATAAAGGTCTTGTGTTTCATTGCTCTGTTCGACAAATTGGAAGATACATTTGCACAATTCAAGTGTTTAACATCTACTTGGGTTGGCAGCCTATGTCCAGGATGTTAATTTACCCTGAGCTCGCCCTTGCTGACAGTGTTTTCAGACACAGATCCAGTGTTCAGATATTAAGAGTATAGTTAGTTCACATTCATACAGTATATGCTGTGTACTGTAACTATGTGTTGCAGTGGACCTGCAGACTTTCTCTCTCTCTCTCTCTATCCGATTACACAAAAGCTGTGCATTAAAAAGTTGTTAAAATCAAACACAGAATCTGACTTGAGACATGCCACTAACCCTGTGCAGTTAAACCGAGAGGATAAACCTCACCAAATGCCAGCAACTTAAGTCCCTAGAGGGGCTTCTTCAGGAATAACATATTATACTAGAAAAGCACTCAGAGAGTGCAGACCTCCGCCAAGGTAGCTCTCATATTGCTGTTACATCTATAAGAAATAGTACCACGATAAAGTTAGCATCATAATATGACTCCTTGACCCTGAAAACCCACACCTAGCACTCAGAATCATGTTGATATCATTATTAGTTAGACAGTTATTGAGTAAAAATGATTGTTCGCTAATGGCAGTTGTCTGGATCACCACCAAAATGTAATCATTATTAAGTTGGGCCATTACCAATATCTTCTGTAAATTTCAGCAAAATCCGTCCAGTAGTTTTTGCGTAATCTTGCTAACAAACAAACAGACAACCATATCCTCCTTGGCAGAGGTAAAAAGAGTGAGTCAAAAGAAGAAATAAAAAGTTAGACTGGGTACAACATGACATGATTTAAAAAAAACAAACAAACATATCAAGCAGTAAGAGATACCAAACAGAAATGTAAGTTAATAAAGATGACTTTGAAATGCAATACAAATACAGCCTCGGCAATTCTTATAACACTTATTGAATTTGACAAACAGCTCGATAAATCAATAGAGCATCTGATTTCATAAAGAAGCAGAACACTTGGCAAAACCTGCTTTAGGCTGAAGTCATAAATCTAAATAGACATCCCTCTGTTATAATCAGCCATCATGCATAAAGTAAGCACAACTCACAATCTTTATTTTGAAAAGGTAATGGAAACAATTAAGCTGTTAATTCAGTGGCGAGAGGTTCTGCCAGCATCTGTCTGTTGTTGCAGCTGTCCACATGAAACATGATGAGCACATTTGTGTGTTTATGTGAGCATGGAGGAAGAGGAGGAGGAAGGAGGGGGGAAGGTGCCACTCAGGTCAATTTTAGCCCAGAATATTTAACTACAACATTAAGTTTCTTTTAGTATGCATTATGCTTCTCTGCTATCTACTTTAGCTTGACTGTAGAGCAGGGGACATCAACTACGTTTGTACCAGGGCCATTTTTTTTTTTTCTAGACATATGCCGTGGGGGACAAATTTGAAAGTGGATATGAAATTTTTGAATACATTAGTTTAATCAACACATAAGTTCAATATAATTTAACTCCTATATTTTACTATAACACATTGTAATATTGGTTTTATTTGTGCTAAATTTATAAAAGAGGTTTAAACATTTGTGTACCAAATACAAGATCTTGCCGTTTTCTGTGAACAGCTCAACTGATTCATTTGAATATTTACTCGAGTGACAATTAGCAAATTGAGATTTTCTGTGGACCACAGGGAAGTGTTTGTTTTGCTCTGACATTCCTCTCACTGTGTTCCTGTGGCAGTGTGGTGAAAGTGGGGTCCTTGGGGACAGTGGAAGCAGTCATCCCAGACCAAAAAGGAACAGGTGCTATTCCTGTAACAGGGCCTTTCCCTGGTATCGGCACTCAGAGTGAGCATGGTGTTAACACTTTTACAGCTCCCCTGGGCAACTTAAAACCCCATGGCAGGACAGTGTAAAAGCCTGTGGTGACAGGTCACCTTGGCAGAGGGTGGCACTGTGTGCCCTGTTGCTCCGTCAGGTCACACAGAACGAAGATGTGGACAGACATTCAGACATGCTGCTGGATTCAAGTCCTAAAAGAGATGGTGTGTGCATGCTTACAATTAGACAGCTTTATAAAGACTTCTCTAAGACAAAAATGCCATGATTGTTTTACTTGTTATATTTGCAAGTAAAGTTATAAGTGAAACAGTTAAAACACGAGATCCATCAATAAAGACATCCAGACAATCAGACATAAATAAAGTCTCTGCTCAGTGATTCGTTACAGCAGCAAACTTTGATTTCAGTCCTTCTCTGGACTTTGTTATATATTATTATTCCGACACAAATATTGGGAGAACATTTAGCATGAACTGAGCATTGTCAAGTCCATCCATCATCTACACAGCTTATCCCATTTGGGGTCACGGGGTTTTGGAGCTTATCCCAGCTGACATTGGGCAAGAGGCAAAGTAAACCCTGGACTGGTCGCCAGCCGATTGCAGGCATTAAGTGTTTTAAAAAATAAGAAATAAGAAATAAACAAAGTTTCACTATTATCCTTTATGCCTTTGAGAAATGTTTTGAGTACCCGCAGCCCAGGATAGGTGAATAACACAACCAAAAGCAACAAAATACTCAGTTTATCACACATAATCATCTAATTGAAGGACTTTCTGCACATGGATTTTCACTTCTTTCACTCTATAAAAGTGTGACTGTAGGCAATTGTACAGTATAATTTAATCTTGTCTCATCGATTCTCTTTAAGATGGTGATCAGTACCATGCATCGCTGAACTTAATGAAAGCCAAAAAGCTTGCAGCCCTGACAAACAGAAAGGTAACAATCAAAGACATGACTACTTCAACCATTCAAAGTCACATAAAACAAGTACTTTTTAATACATATTTAGGTTCCTCTGAGTGAAGCCAGTGCTTGATGTTCTCAACTTTGCCTCATTCATGCCTCTGTCCAAACAAACAGAACAGGGCAACTCAGGAAAAGGAAAATTCTTTACTTAAAGTAAAAAAGTCTTAATACAGAATAGTAATACTTTTCCAAAGCTAAAATGAACAAGGGAAATGTAGTTTGAGCAAATAAGAAAATACAGAGGTCTCAAAGAAGAACACATTTAATACACATTAGCCAGCTAGCAGTTGTGCTGACTGCTGTTATACAGGGTAACTTCATTCACAATACAACCCATAAAAAGTGTTAATTATCAGCTGAACTTCCTGGATACTCAGAACTCTCCAGTGATTTCTCCTCTCTGTTGTTCAGTCTCTGACCAAAAAATTGGCTGTCACGCCACTGCTTCAGGCAAATTTTTGACACAGAAAGAGGCAAGCAACCTCATGCGGTTAGATTTTCAATCATCAACTAAGAAGTACAATGATCAAGCTGTAAAGGAATGTGTGGTTTATGAATAAATCTGTTTGAGTACATAAATAACCAACAAATTTTAACAGGCTAAAAAACCAAAACAGGACAACGAGGTGTGAACAAGGTCAGTGCTTAATGTCAATATGTTTGTTGCTGTGCATAAGTGTACCTTAGAAAAACTTTTGGTCTAATCTGGTGAAATGAGTTCATTGGTTTGGCTAATAATCCAGTGGAAGCATAGTGGCAGCATACAGTCATTCTACATGTCTCATTTAAGACTCAAGTTTATTCTTTTAAAAACTCATTGCTTTGTTTACATTTGATCTTGATTTCCCAGAGCTATAATACATTCAGTGCTGCTAAGGGTATCAGTCAGCTTTTGAAAAACTACCTCTTATATGATTTACATCAACCCACCAGAGAATGTTGATGTCATATATTAACAGTATTTGGGGTGATTTTAATAAAGTGTATCTTCTCAAAATAGATGCCATCATCGATTACTGTACAAAGTTTCAAGGACCTTTAAAACAACAGAAACACATCGGTCTGACCCCTTAAGTGTTTTCACATTATAAAAAGCAGATGCATCTGGGTAAATATAATAACATAGTATAATATTATAATATAATATATATTATATATTATTATAAATGTTATAATCCAGGACTGTCAGGGTTCTGCAGGAAAGACTTTAGATATCCTGTAATGTCTGGCTGACACACTGCCCTCATTTCACAGCCCATACTCTGCCCCCCTATAAAACTCTCTGACTCTAGTCCCTGTCTTTATCTCATCCCTGTTAGTCAGTGTGAACTCTGACGCCATATCTTAGATACCAGAAAGGCCTTGGTGTGATTGTACGGATTTTGGCCCAGTGACACCTACGAGGACTAGGTGTGCAAATTTATCTTAACCAATTTAAAGTCTCTATTATCAGTGTGTTTAAATGCAGTTGACTGACTGTGTTCTTGGACTTTTTAAATGCATGTTGGCATGTGTGTCAGACTGAAATAGCTCTTGATTTTTCCAAAGTGTGAATAACACACCTGAATATAGCAGCTGAAGACTGATATCTCTTGCATAATGCTTAAGTTGTACCAAAACCTGACTAGCCATTCAGCTCCACAGTTTCTGTCAGAGAGTTTACATGCAAAATAAAGTAATGGTAATAGCTTGATCAGGAGTCTGAAATGCTGCTCTTGTCTCAGTCACCGCATGTCCTTCTCTGTTTCAAAGGGTCAGAATATGGACCCTTTAAGCAAGCTGCAATGGATCCACCAGCAATTCACCTCACTAATACCCCTTTTCCACCGAGCCAGTGCCTGACCTAGCACCAGTTATTTGTTTTTCCACAGCCCGAGCACCACACCGGGCTCTCAAAGCTGATGCTAGAGTGAGCACCAACTCTGTGCTGGGCCAGACTGGTGCCAGAGGGAGAACCGAGTTATTGCCCCTAAAAATTATTAGTCTCTTTGTCTTACAGTTAATAACAATTTATTCCCATGTTACGTGAGAATAGTTAAAGCTTGGTAACGGTCATAGTTAGTGGATAAGTTATCGTAAGCAGAGCCAACACCTTGCATTCATGGCACAGAATCAAATTGTCTCCGATAACTACCTGTCTCCTGACATGTAATCGCAGTTGTCTGTGATTGCAACGCAAACAACTGGTCTGTGGAAGTTGAATTTTCTGTCCCTGTAGTGTGACGTAGGCTTGCAAACACAACAACAGCACCTGTATAGTGGCAACAAACTCCTTGTTGTCATTATTTTGGTGCTCTGGTGCGAGTGCTGCTGGGTAAGTAGGTACATATGCAGTGACGTACCAACGTTATACTGTGACATAATGGCGTAACTCTGACTTGGCTCCTTGCCAGTGGAAAAGCAGCAGGGTCTGAAGAGGTGCTCTGGCTAGCACCAACTCAGCACCTAGAAGCTTGGCAATGTTGGTGTTAAAGTAGGTCTGCAATGTTTTAGTTCCATAGTAGGCTAATACTAGCTCTTACTCTTGATGATTATTTTTATGCTTTAATACTGAAAGTAGTGTTTGCTAATAAAAATAACAGAGATTAAGAAAATGTGTACGTTTTACAAGTTTTTTTCACCACAAAGCTAATCATCAACAATTGTCCAAATACTCATTGAAAGTACCATAGTCTTTCTGTGAGGGTCACTAGTACCAGATTTATTGAATGTATTGCAGAAATATGGCTTTGTCTTTGGACTTGTACTTCACCAAACACTTCTTATCTCATACAGCCTGTATTAGCACTCTCATCATGGCAGCCTCAAGGGGAAATTATTCTGAGGGCTCTCTGGTGAGCTGACATCCAGATGAAAAATGCAGAGTGGTCTTAATGAGTCCCTGTGGTCTCACTTTTGATGGTCACAATCAGCATTTATGCTGCACACTGATGATACCTAAGCCTCTGTCTAATAGAAGAGCTGTGTGTTGAAGTTTGATCACATCCATGCACATGTGGACAAAAACAAGAATGAAAACTCCAAGTTTATTTTTCTTAATTTAATGAAAGACACTTTTATTTTGTCTCACTGTTCTAATAAAAATGACTAAAACTCAGAATGAGAGAGTGTAGTGCCTCTTTTATAGAGCCAAGTTTGGAGGTTTAAACAAAATCCCCATCAACAGAGAAGATTGTGGAGGGGGACCAAGCTCTAAATTGTGAAGCTGTTCTGTAACATATTGAACTTTTGTCTTACATTGAAGTCAACATGCCATGTTAAAGGCACAGTTTAGTATTTTTGAACAGGGATTTCTTTCAAAAGTTAATACATTAGCCACATTGATTCTGATTAGTTCTGCCCCTGTAAGGAAAGAACCAGCATGGAAATTAGGCTATAAATTGCTGCAGACGGGGTCAAGAGATCCGTAATTTACTGAATTTTGGGTTAAAGCACACTAAAAAAAACAGCATTGGGGTAATCTGTTTTACTGGACTGGACTCATTTACAATGCTTTACTTTTCCACTATCATACAGTTTGTTTTGTTTCCACTTCACTCCAGGCTGAGGGACTCATAGGCTATGCACTGTGCAGAAGTAGTGCTGAGGTAGTACCCAAATAAAGAGGCTTGATTTCTTTTCACCCAAAAATGCAGTAAATTACACAGAACTCTTGGCCCAATCTGCAGGATTGTATGGCCTAACTGTTACAAGTTAGCCTCTGGGTCCAATGAACATACACAAAATACATAAGGGTAATCCTGACCTGAAGTTTGAATTAAAGAAAGAAAGAAGGGGATCAACTTCGGTCAGAACAGTCCTCTATCAGTTCAGTTTTGTATTTACGTTTTAAAGGCAACTAAAGACTTGTTTCATTCAAGTTTATGCACCTTAGGAATGATGAGTTCAAGTAAGTCAAACAATCCAGTTATATCTCAACACAGTTTAAGCCTATTCTTTATTTCCAGCATTAAAACCAGGAAAAAGTAATTTTATAACAGAAAGAAAAGTTCCAAAGAAAAGAAGGGGAACTTTTACCTCTCCTGCCTTTCCTAACAAAACTTCCATGCCAGTTCTCTATACAGGGGCAGAGCTGATATCGCTGTGGCTATTGCTAATATAAAAATAAACCTCAGACAAATCAACTTCAAATCCTAACACTGAGGCAGCATTTTGCCTCAACAACACATTACTTGGTTCTCTTCTTTCTTCAGCTATTGCTGCATGAAACGGCTTTAGACATAATGCTAGCACAAATATCCTCATATTTTGATGGTTGATACCTACCAAGACAGTATGAAACACATCTACTGTCTTCTGTGTGAATATTCAGTACAATGTAACACAGGCTGTATGACTTAGGTTGCTAAAATCACTGACTCACCAAAAATGTCTGATTTTCTGACAGTTGTAAAAGGTTGTCTGTTTGAAACAAAACATCAGAAGGTGTCAGAGGCCCCAGACTACATTTGGCTTCCTCCCAAGCTCTCTGACGGCTTATCAAAGGGAAAATAAGGAAGGAACTCCTCTGTGGGTTCACAGCAAGCCCAAACATGGACTCAGCCTTTTAGAAGATGTTTTAAAAACTGCCACATTTACTTTATTCAATACCTGGGATTGTAGGGACAATCCCAGGTGGGTAATTCAAAATCCAGCTAAACACACGTAACGACTGGACTCATCATAATTATTTTACGATATAACACTAAAAGAAAACAGTTAAAAATTGGGTGCTCTATGTTTCAGACAGAAGGCAGTACCAGCAGGAGACAGGCTGTTTTCGAAGCCACATCGGACCAGATAAAGTAGTAGTCAGGTGCTACTGCCGCAGTGTAAAGGACAGAACTTGAGCTAAAAAAAACTCATGGTAAAACATGTAGGAAGTGGAGTGAATCTATTCTTTCTATAAAGAAGCTCGTAGTGTTAATTGTTTTTCATTTACTAAAGAAATGCAGTCCAGATCTGATAAAACTGCTACTGAAGCTGTTAGCATCTATGCTAACCTCTGTGTGAGAAGTCACCTCCTGCTGTCCTCACAATGGTGCCTTCCACATCTTCCTGCTCTAAAGGACTCTAAATGGGCCATCCTGCTTTGAGACGCTCACAGTCATTATAAACTGGAGCTTGGCAAGATAGACCTGACTGATTACAGACATTGAATCAGGTTGACCCCTCTGCACAGCTACCTCTGTGAACCCAGTGGCTACCTGAAACAGCCCACATGGGGAGGGAGGCCTTGAGGTAACAGAAGCTCCAACATTGTGTCTCAAGCAGAAAGAGAATACATTCTGTATGCCAGCTCTGGATCAGAGGCGCTCATTTTATGAAAACTGGTAGGTTTTTTTGAAATAAGTGAATCTGAACAAACTCCAATAGTCGTTGAAACTGAATATATATAAGCCTAATTCGAGGCATATATGACCTCTTTAAAGAAATACATTAGCAGTTCAGTTACAGGTGCTATGAACAAAACAATGCGGCTATTAGCTAAGCACTTGCAGCATTTCCACTAAAGTGTCATTTAACATCATCCAATGCTCACCTCCATCTAAAATAAGAACATCTACACCTCATCTGGAGTTAATACTACTTGTAAATAGAGGCTGCCAAACAACCAAGGGTGTAGCTGATAAATCAAGACTAGTTTGGTGATGTATCTGTCGCTGTGTGGGCGGGAGGCAGGCGTCAGGCCAGTCAGACAGACAGGCCAAGGTCCTCAGATGGCAGCATGACAGAGAGGAGGGGGTGTGGGCTGAATGAGGTGCCTGGGAACCTCGCTCCAAGAAGATGACAGCTCAGTAAGTCAGGCCCTGATAAAGCAGTCAGTAGTGACAATCTCTGGGCCCCAGCCAACGCAGCGTCCGTCCTGCTTAGATAAAGTCAGACAGGCCATCCATCAGTCCGGAGACACGGGAGCTGGACCCTCGCTCTCCTGCCACAATGGGAACGACTCAATGACCAGCCGCCGCTGGAATGCTCGGTACCTCTTGCTCTCAAGAGGCTGCAGTGGGAGGAACAAAGATGGCTGTGGACCCTCTCTGGAGAAATCATGCATAGAGATTAGAGGGAATGTGTGGCGCGTAGCCTGTTAAGAGGCAGAGGTGCCACGTGAAAGGGCGTAGATGTTGGTTGACAATGGCTGGAACACAACATGTCTCCAATTGACGAGACCACCACAGTGGTAGAGAGAAGAAAAAAACACAAGAGAGGTTTCATACCGTAATGAGAAAGCAATAAGCCATGGAAAACTGCAAATGTCACACAATACATTCCACATGTCAAGCCTATGCAAAGGCAAACAAAAGCAGTGTCAGTCAGACATTAGGAAAATACCAAGCCCACTTTAAATCAAATGTGTGGAACATGTTCAAAAACATCACAAAAATGGAGATGGGATTTAGGATGAATGCCAAAGATTTAGATGCGCAGAAAGCCCTGCCTACCTGGCCATTTTAAATTGCCAAGAATGTTGTGAGTACACAAAATCTGTGAATGAAATTATTCAGAGCAAACATCTACTCCTGGAAAAACCTCAACACTTCCTCCTCTGTTAACAACCTCTCAAGCTCTCCGCTCTGTGTACACCCATGCATCTTTATGTCATGGTCTCAAGCCAGGAACTTGTCTATGTACGGCTCCAATGAAAATATAAGCAATTTCACAAGAGCAAACAATCATTTCCCTCTAATGTTTGCTCAGAATTTGCCTCCTGGAGGTGCATGTGGCAGAGAAGAGCAGTTATGCATTGGTTTGAACGTAATGTGGTTTGATTCTGTTGTAGATATTTTGAATTATATTCTTGCATCAAATTGATTTTCATGCATAAAATGCACTTCCAGTGGTACTGTATCACATTTGTTTGGATGGAGAGGGCTCCAATAAATGAGCTCACTGTTTGCTTCAGTGTGCAGCTGCTTATTGTTTCTGATAAGGTCAAGAGCTTGTAGTGTGTGGCTGTGAAAGTGGCGCTGTCACTGGCATCTGCTGTTTGTCATTTTGACTGAAAAAAAATTACATTGCTCTGTTTGTGTACCAATTTAAACAACTAAATGGAAAAAAAAATACTGTAAGTGCTCAGAAAGCAGAAACCTCCGCCAAGGCATTTCCAACACTGTCAAGCAAGTTATTGTCAAAAATGTGGAAAACTGCCCTATCTAACAATGTCAGCAAACCCTGAGTAAACTCAAAAGGATTAAGCAGTAATTCTAATCCAATGAGCTAAACACAGAATTCAAGCCAAAGTTCATCTAATTGTTTATTGCGAATTGTAAAGTTTTTCCTACGGGAAATCTCTGTGCTAAGTTAAGGGAGAGTGACAGCATTTTTAAAGATATTTGGAAACCCTTTTTAGATTATCTTCCCAGTGATCTTTGGAGCTTACTGCAAGACCCACGCTTTGTCTTCACAAATATGCAGGTATAAGATCTCTGTTGTCCCAGTAGATTTCTTGATGTCTTTTATTGTTAGAATTTATTTTGCGTATCTTTGCAACTGTAGCATTGCATTCTGTAGCATAATGTAACTTTTCTCACATCAGCAACATGATATCCGGTAAATATATTCCTCTGTCTCTGCACAAGAGGCACTTTACATTGATCTGAGCCAAGGCCAAAGTTGTCACGCTTTGGGTGCTGTGATAGTGAATATTAATGTGCATCGCTCCATCGTGTCTGGTCTCGCTCTTTGTTTGTGGGGCTGAAGATTAAGTGGAGTATGGGAGTATGATCATCTGTGAGAGTCTGCAATAGCTCAAACTACCTGGAAACTGACTTCAGATTCGGATTAATGATACAAAATATGATTAATAAATTGAAATATTATTTCAATATATCATTTTTTTTTTTTGCTGAGGGACTTTACAGCCAGATGTATGGAAATGAAATATCAAAAGTGACAGTTTTAATAAGGATAAACTAGCCTACTGTTTAAAATCTGTAATACTAATTGGCACTTAAATCCATAAAAACAATTGGAAAATAAAGAATAGTCAAGGATGGGAAGTCATGTCTTATTGTTGTTTCACCAAGGTCATTTTCACCACATTGACAAATATTCAACAGGCTATTTTCAGACTGAAGTAAATGACTTTAAGGCTGCTTCACTGAAAAGTACCTTCAACTTTTTCATTCATGCTTCACTTACTCTTTGGTATCAAACCAAGATTTTCTTCTTTCAATAATTTTATCTTATTATACCTCCAAAAGCTTAATTTGTGACCAAAATAAACAAAATAAAAATCCTTTGTACGGGAGCTCCCAGATTCCCATCTGCAGTTTTTTGTTGTTACATTTGTATCTCCTCCTTAAATTTAGCTTTATAAGGGAATACCTGTAAAGTTAAACAGGTGACAGCTTTTTCATTTTTTAGTGTCTTTTTTATTTCCTAGTCTAAAAGCATGAAAAATAATCACTTAAAATGTATAAAGGGAGCTCTTCTGTACCCCCCCCACCCCCACCCCCCCAAAAAAACAGTTTTTTTAGCTTAAATCCCTGAGTATGCTTAAGTTGAATGTTTTCTTTTCTTTTTCACCCTCCACTGCCTTTGACATGTAGTTTACCTAGATAAGATTGTACTTAACACTCAGTTCTTACTTTTAGTTCTTTAACCTAACAAATTCTGTGCTGTCTTGCTCTGTGTTTGTTTATTTAAAACAGATTAAATGTGTATAAAAAAAAAAAGTCTACTTTTTTGATGCAAGTTACAGGCCATTTACAGGATATTAAAGTGTATTTAATTAATATTTTCTTGTCTTTTGCCAAATGCAGAAAATGAAGAAAAAGATTTTGTCATATTATTGCTCATGAACACTTCTTTTTATTTTGAATTGATTAGCAGGCCACATTGCATGTGGCCCCAGGCCACCAGTCCCATCCCTGGTCTAGACATTAGTGGTGGCGGCAGGATGACTGTCAAACAAGGCCATGGCAGAAATGACTGATTCAGTACTTAAGTCACTGGACAGTGCGAGAAGACAGAGAGAATAGGAGAAAATAAGAGGTGACTAAGGCCCTGTCCACACGCAGACAAAGACATTTTGTTTTTAAAGGGATACGCCAACTTTTTTTTTTCCTGTCTTGCCTCAGTCCTGAAACCCACAACAAGCAAAAAAAACAGCATTTTTTCGACTGTGCGTGCACTAACAAGAAAGAGATGGGCAGAGCTTGCCCACTGCTAATTAGCTTAGCTCAAATATTGGGAGTCAGTAGTGTTAGCCTGCCTCTGCCTACAGTCTTCAGATAAACTCTTCAGCAACTCTAAACAGTCCTGTGTACTTGTTATGACTTGTTTTTTACAGTGTTATGTTATGCTTTTTAATTTTATACCAAGATTGCATACCATTTGCAGAAGTGCTTGTTGACCCACTTACAAGCAATTCCGCGGCCGTATGGGCATGCACCCTGCGGTTTAGTTTCATATATATTTCTTCTGGAAATTACATAAAGTGCTAATCTTAGTCTAAAAATATATGGCATAACATAATACCGTAAAAAACAAGTCACTACAAGCACACAGGACCATTTGGAGTTGCCGAAAAATTTATCTCATGACTGTAGGCAGAGGCAGGCTGGCACTTCCTGCTGACTTCCAGTGTTTAAGCTGAGTGAGTTAGCAGTGGGTGAGCTCTGTCCATCTCTTTCTTGTTACTACATGCACAGTCAAAAGAATGGTGTCTATCTGCTTGTCATGGACTCAGGAGTGAGGCAAGACATGAAAAGAAAAAGTGGCCATATCTCTTTAAAACATTTTCTTTAAACACATCATTTAAGATATTTGTCCATTCACATGAAACCAGTGAGAATGCTGGAGTAAATATGCCAGGCCTGTGAGTGGCACTGTAATGCTGCCGCAGACATACTGTATGTAACCTTTAGTGGATAATTGCACATCACTTTAGTTTAGTGCTAAGTCATGAATATAATTAGCATCCACACACATAAAATGGTTTGAGCAACTGTAACGCAAATCAGTAAAATATTTGTAAACATATAATTTACTCAACATTTACATGTGAAAAAAAATCAAACTGGGCCCTTCAAAATCCAGGAAATCTGTCCTTTCACTTTCAGAGTTCACAAAATATGTCAGAGTTAAATGTTTTGGAATTTAAGTCAGACAAAGGTCAGCTCTGTTTAAAGTAAGAGAGTAAGAGTTGGCCGGAGTGCACTCAGTTTTTGTATTTTAATAATGGTACCAACCCAGATGACATCTCTACCACAACCTGAAAAGTCATCCATCACTGCATTGGAGTGGTAGATCTGGATTCTGGGGATGGATTGTTAAATGGACCCCACTAAGGCCCTGTCCACACTGAGACAAAATGCTTCTAGTTTTTAAATTGTTCTTTGTAAAGACCTCATCGTGTCAAGATGTGTATGTTCACATGAAAACACTGAAAACGCTGTAGTACATATGACAGGCCTGTAGATGGCACTGTAACGCTGCTGCAGACATACACCAACACCAGAGAAGAAGACAAGGAGCGTGCACATACATAATGAGAAATGTAAACAAACACTGGCCTTGCCTGTTCTCCATGTCCGCTTGTTGCGTTAAGATGGTTGTATCGTAGAAGTAGATTTTGCTGTAAAAGCCACAACAAGCTCAGTAGCTTCTGCACCACGAGCCTGACACTGTATTTATTGTTTCTGTTGTTGTTGGGGTTAGCGTACGTGGATTAAGGAGAGGCGGGGCTATGAGATTTTTATGAAAAAGTGCTCATTTTCTGTAAACGCAGAAATGCAAGGGCAGCATTTTGAGATTTATTTATGTGGACGAAAACACCCATATGATAAAATATCCGGGTGGATGACCCCTAAAGTAAATTAATGGATGAATGAAAAATTGAATACATAATGGTCCTCCTGCTTGAATTTGCACTAAAAACTTATTAATTGGGTTAAGTAGACCCCACAATGTTTTAAATCATTATCACAGACACAGCAATATGTCCCTATCCCCCCAACAATTCAATCAGAGTTCCAGCCAGCCTTGACTTCATATCCAGAGCTCCTAAACATCTTTATTGAGTCCTTTTTTTGGAATCCCAGGACACCAGGTTATTGTGTACCACCACCTAATTGTCACATTCACCGGGGGGATTTTGCTCACTTTAGCATGGCATAATAACCTGGTGTCATGCTCTAACAGAAATAGCAAGATGTCCTAATTTCAGAGTCAAATGCCAACTGCAAGGAAACAGCATTCCTGAAAAACAAAAGCATTCCAGTCCTGCTTTGTCATGCTTCTTTAAGGAAGGACTTTGAGGATACGCTGTGCTCCAGTGTTGTTCTATGAGCAACCTTTAATCATGCTCTCTGAAATGCTTTTAACTCTGCAGCAGAGTGAGCGTGAATGTCGTGCTAACTACATTAAAGAATGTCATTCTTTCTCCGGCTGAGGTTGTCATGCCTCATCTCCTTTCCTGTGTATTCATCAGTCTGTTCATTTGTCGAATCACGAAACACTTTTAATTACACCATAACACATAGAGTTGGTTGGGTTGGCAATCGCTCACACAAAACATGGCAACAGACTTAATGACTGGAAAGTTTGCTTTGGAAAAGTCTCAACAATAACAAACTCAAGCATAAGTGCCACTTGGAAACAATTGCAGGCTGGTCAGAGAAATTCTAAAGACAATTTATTAAACTCCCACACAGAGGATACCGTGTGGAAAACATGAACATGTTCACATGAAGGAAAAGGGACGTCATGGTGAAAGTAAATATCTAGTTTGCATTAGTAATACACAGCTCAGTTCTGTTTTTCTCCACAGGCTGAGTGTGTTAAGACAGGTGGCCAAAAGTTGCCAAAAACTATTTTTCTCTTTTTTTTTTATGACAGAGGAAGCTCAGGCCACGGCTATTTGTCATCCCCAAAACCACAGCTGTCATGCAGGGTTTAATGACCAAGCCCATAGAGAAAACATCCTCCTGAGACCCATACAGAAAAGGTGACTTGAGTTTGTTTTTTTTTTAACATAAATTTACCAGTCACTCTATTAGGTACATGTGTTTGATTGCTCTTTAACACATTAAGCTAGTCATCCAATCACAGGGCAGCAGCTTAATACATGTAGGTATGAAGACATGTCAAGACAACCTGCTGAAGTTCGAAGCACAAAAATCATGAAAAAAATTAAGTGACTATCAGTGTACCATGTTGTTTGGTGCCAGACAGGCTGGTCTAAGTATTCCAGAAACTTATGATATACTGGGAATTATTATACAACAGTCTCTAGGTTTACAGAGAGTGGGCTGACAAGGAGAAAATTTCCATTTTGCAGCAGTTCTCTTGGCCAGAATTTGTTGTCATTGCTGGAGTTCAAAGAAGATCAGAGTGCTTTAAGATGATAGAGGGCCAAAAAAAACTCAAATAACCATTATAACCATGGTATACACAAGACCATTTCTTAAATGCAACTTATTGAATCTTGAAGTAGATGGCCTAAAGCTTTAAAAGACCACACCAGGTGCCACCTCTGACAGCTAAGAACAAGAACGTGAGGCTACAATTTACACGGGCTCTCCTAATTTGAACAATACAATATTGAAAAGTGTTTCCTGGTCTGATGAGTCTCAGTTTCTGCTGCAACATTCATTTGGTAGGGTAAGATTATACAGAAAGAGCATAAAAGCATGGATACAGTCTGCCTTGTACCAACTGTTAAGGCTGGTGGTGGTAGTGTAATGATGTGGGGAATCATTTCTTGGTCCTTAGTGCCAGCTGAGTGTTGTTGAAACACCACAGCCAGCTTGAGCATTGTTGCTAAACATGTTCATCAATATGTTTTTGACTACAGTGTACCCATCTTATCATGGCTGCTCCCAGCAGGATATGTCACAAAGTTCTGATCATCTCAAAGAGGTTTCTTGAACATGACAGTGAGTTCACTGTACTCCAGTGGCCTCTATGCCACAAAGAAGTGAAGCAGCTCTGAGGTGAGCTGTACCTGATAAAGTGGCCACTGATGTCTTCTGATCCAGAAACATCCAAAAGTGTCTTTTTCTTCATTTCACTTGTGTTTAATCTAGCTTGACGACAGGAGCTCACAAGTTTACACACCTGCATCAACAGGTGACAGGAATTTCTCCTGTCCTCCAGTTCCAGTTTAGTTTTCCTTCATTTCTCTGGCAAAGACCACACGGAGTGAAACTGCAGGTTCTTCTGTGCTTTTTGGCCTTCTGTCCATCCTGAAACTGTGTTTGATAAAAAAAATTTTAAAAAGTTAATATTTTGGAAAACTCTTGCCAAGGTGAACAGTTTTTACCACTCCGTTTAGGGTTTTTTGTGTGCACAGAGAAAACTGGGTTTTGGGCCTTAAACATCTCACTCTGCATCAGCCTGTCCTCAGGGTGACGTCACACCGTGCAGCATCATCACAGTTGAGGTCATGAGTTACAGCAGATGTTGCTAAACTGTAGCTGTTTTTAATGTTGCTGACTGCACTATTTACATGCCAACACTGGCAATACAAAAATGCTGCTGATGTTTTGAACAAGACACAGTGTTATTGTTTCACAAGTGAACATGCTGACTGATGACCAATGGCTGTATGCATCTGTAGTTGCCATAGTTACAACAGATGTTGAAACAAAGGGGCCATCCACACAGAGATGAATTCAGGCATATCCACACAAGTGTTTAATCATATAGGCTTTTTGTCCACACAGAAACGATGCTGCAGCACCGCAGCACCACTTACAGGCCTGGCATAATACTACAACATTTTCAGTGTTTCAGTGTGGATGGACACATTTCTCGAAACAATCCCGTCTTTACAGAAAACTTATTTAATGGAAACTTTTTCATCTTCGTGTGGAGAGGGCCCAACAAGAGGACCCACAAAACTTTTTAATGACAGGATGTGATCAAGATTGTAAGACATGTCTCATATTGAAATATAAGCAGAGAAACATGTAATCAGTACGCCTGCTAACACCACTTAACATAGCTGCAAGTTAAACCATAACACCGGTCAGACTTGTGATTGGAGTAGTTGTGAGAATAAAACAGCTTTTGCTCAGAGATTGAAAAAAAGGTGCACATCATGGACATAGTATCAGATTAATAAACAGTGTCCAATAGTGCGTTCATGCGTTTTTGTGTTTTCGTGTGGATAAAGATGATTTTAAAAAAAACTCCACGCATGTGAACAAGATTACAGAAGATACAGAAGAGGAAAACCTCTGTGTTTTTAAAATACTCACCAATGTGTGGACATAGCCTCATTCAGATCTTATGACTCTTCATCTACAGAAGTTTCTCCTGTGTGTACTCCAATGTATACAAGTATCATTATGTATTCAAAGCAAACAGTCATCATAACAGCTGCAAAAAATGCCCCTTTATCTATTTTGGCAGTGGTTATTCCTCTTTTGACCCTAACAGCTGATCAGTGCACTGCTGGCAGAGGAACATGTACGACACATAGGCCATCCAACATAAAAACGAAACACTTTTTTTTCCATAAATAAATAAAATAATTTAAAAGAAAACCAGCAAGACTGAACCCCCCACATGTCAAGTCATTTTAAAGACCGATCTGTCCTTGAAGAGCCATAGGATTTATAAAAGTGACTTTTAAAGCATGAGAGAAAAGCACAAAAATACAGAGGCTATGCAGTGGACGAAAATGTATTACTTGGTCTCAGGGGCTATGTAAGCTACAATAAATCATGTTTCTCAAGAGCTGCTCAGAGCTTTCAATCATCTAATGAAAAGAAAAATCAGTAATAAAAAATCAGACAAATGTATTAAGAAGGATGAAGTCAGCGGAAGAGCTGCAGATCCAAGCCTGTCTCTGAAGATAACATCACAAACTGAAAATCTCTTCATAAATCAGCTCCCATCTGGACCCTTGCTGCCTCTGTCATTGCTGCACATGCGATGTGATGCAAGGCAAGGATGAAAGTATGATCACCTTGTCTCAGCTCCGACTCTGGGAAAGTCACAGGAGGTGCTCTGGCAGGGGATCAGACCGAGGTAGAGCTTTTCTTCCATCTGATTGGCCTTATGTTGTCTGCCAAGGCCAGCTACCTGCAGAGGAAAGTTCTCCTAATATCAAAGGCAAGTTACCTGCTCAGGATCCAGCTGTCACCAAGTTTCCAGTCCATCTGCCCCCAGGGACCATCTGTCAATCCCATTGAACTGGATCCAAAATCTGGTTTAGGCCATATAAAGCAAAGAAGTGCTGAAGGATGCTTACCCCTGAGACAGTAAGGTTCATCACTAATAGACAAACACAAAGTGTTTTTAAAGATCTCATGAACAAACACTTTATATGTTAAATACATCTCACTATATAAAAAACATCAAAATTGAGCCTTTAGGTTGCAACACTGTTGGCACCACATCATTTGTACCCTATTGTTCATCATTTTTCCAACATTCCAGCCTGCAGAGCAGCATTTGTCCTGTCAGCCTCCCTTTCACAGCCCACAGGGTTTTCAGCCATTGTCGACCTGAAGCCATGTTGACTGGAGAATAAAGGACTCACACGGTGCCTGCAGAGTCCTCTGAACGCACTCATACCTGATGCTGCATGCAAACAAAGGGTGGCAGATTCCTCAAGCCTCCAGCCAGGAAGGCTGTACGAACACAGTGAGGACATCCTTTGTAGGGATTTAAACAACATTTATCAGAAAAGACACAGTCTAGCCACATGTTATTCTGCCTCAACTAGGGCTGGGCAATATGACCAAAATGTTGTATCATGATATACATTTTTCTCTTTGCAATGACAGAAGTCATGCTCAAAAACTCCACTTTCTATTGCATGCCATAATAAATTGTGCCTTAAGGAGTTTGCTGAGGGCCAATTGAAATGAGCCTCGGGCCACATTAGGCCTCTAAGCCATAGTCTGGACACCCGTGATCTAAGGAATATAGCAGAACTCAGCCTGTTGTGTCTCGAGCTGAGCTAAAAATGATTATCCAGGCCGTTGTTTCATCAAGACTTGATTATTGTTGTTTCCTCTGTACCTGTCTTAGCAGTGCATCACTGAAACTGAATCGCTTATAAATGGTCCCAAATGCTTCGGCTAAGCTGTTAACAAAATCACCTCAAAGGTCACATGTTCCAGTCTTATGTCCTTGCTCTGGCTTCCTGTCAGAGAAGAGCACATAAAGTTGGATGTAAGTAGTGTACGTTTTAATGCAGTGGGGCTACTTTTACCTTACACCTCTGTTCTTGTTCACTAGTTTCATTATGCCGTTGTATGTCTGCATTTATACCACAGGCAATAAAAAACTTTTACTATGTTTGCAAAACAGGACAGATTCCTTGGTGTTTTTTGAGGAGAGTTGTGTCCCACCTCAAGCTCTGTGGAAAACCCAGGAATGCCTCTACCTGATGTTACACAACTGTCAGTGTGATATAATGGGCGAGCCAAACCACAGCATGTTGAGATTGACTGACACATTTATGATTCAACAGCTTTAACATGCTGCACGTTTATGATATTTTGATTGTTTTAAATGGCAGAATGGCATATAAAAAGACAAATCAGTATCACAGGCATATCAAAAAGATTTGGAATTCAACTGGTTAAGTAGGGACAAGTGCTGTCAAAAATCTGGAGATTTATGGCATTTTAAGGATATTTGTGGTTAAATGAGACACAAATCCTAAAAACAGGACAGCCCAGACAAAATCAGGACATCTGATCACCCTGCCTCAGCTGCCTATGTGACCAGCTTCCAGTCTTAGCTTGCTTCTGTGAACCAACTTGGCACTAAACAAGTCGGTCATGGGTCTAAACACATTTAAAGGAGCTTTCCAGGCTTTTGTAATGGAGATTTAAATTGCTGCTATGCTGGACAAAACAAACCATGTAAGCCTGATCTGTTTCAGCACAAAGCCTGTGGTGGGTGACAGAAGAAAAGGTCTGCAAAGCAAGCATACAAAATGAGCTGATATTAGCAGAGATATAACTTGATGTTGGCTTCATGGTTGGTAGCAGGTAGTGCTGCTGTCTCACTGCAAGAAGGTTGCAGGATCACTGCACTTTAATAGTGCACTGGACTGCACTTTAATAGATTTATAGTAATCCTCCATATGCTCCAAACCAGCTCTATCCATATTGTATTGTTATTGATTCATATCCCTGATCATGGTTTCATTACTCTAGGTAAATAATTTGCACTGCTACTGTGTGGTCAATAAGTGCTGTTACATTTCACATTGTCACTTTAATATCACTGTCACTTTATCTTTACTGCACTGCACAGGAGGCTCAGCTGTTTTGTACTGTGTTAAATTATTATTATTTTAGTATGTTAGTTAATTTGATAATTGAACGCCACTTACTCTGTTAACTTAGCATTTTAGTATATTAGTTTATTTGATAATTGAACAACACTTACTTTGTTATTCTGTTAATTTAGTGCTTTAGTATATTAGTTAATTTTGATAATTGTAAATATCTTCTATTCTTTTGATCTATGTCTTATTCAATGCATGCTACTATCCCTGTACTTGCCCTGTACAGCTGCAATACCAGAATTTCCCCTTTGGGGATCAATAAAGGACTATCTTATCTTATCTTATCTTATCTTATCTTATCTTATCTTATCTTATCTTATCTTATCTTACCTTATCTTATCAACTCGACTGTTGTGTTGGACCTTTCTGTGCATGCATTTATAGGCACTCCAGATCCCTCCCACAGACTACTGATTGGGGATACCAAACTTTTTCATATCAATATTTTTTGCTTTGATTTTTTGACATAGATACTTATACCAATACCAATCATCTTCAAAATGCAAACTGTTTATCATTTGCTGTTGTCAGTTACCAAAATCGCATGAAGTAAACAAATAGGATATAGGGTCCGGGCCCTGAGGGTGCTGCAGGTGAGGCGTGGACTATAAGAGCATCTTCTCATATCAGCCTCCTTACATACTGATAGCTCTAAGATTAGAAGTTGAAAGAGGTTAGAAGAGTGCATTAATCTTACTGTTCTGTGGTGAGTAACAATGAAAGGAACTATTTTCTTTTCGTCATTCGCACTCTAGTTGTTTATTTAGCTGTGTCATGTGTCTGTGTGTACACTCGCAAGTACATCTGAGTGTAGTTCAATACATCTGATTGTCTTCACATTTACAAGACACTGACAGCAGCACTTTTTGCACAGAGAGAGGGAGGCAGACTAAAAACAGACATTTGTATGTTGTGTTGGAGTACTCATTTGGTATCAATACTTTATGAAAGTACTTGATACAAAATGAGTATTTGGAAAAGTATGGATTCTTCGGTACTGCCGTGTCCATATATGCCAGTATAGATAATGGATGAATGGATAGACATGAAGCGCTGAGCACATGTTTACCACATTGCTGCGAAGTAACTAAAGTTCATTGTAAGCATACATTATGCTACACACAGAGTGGACAAGATGTCATCTGTTGGTTTGTGTGTGTTGGTTCCTAAAATGCTATCGAAAGGGACCAACTTGAGTTTCCTGACTCACGAGACACTCTGTTAAGCTACTCTTATTTCTCTTTACCATGGATGGTAAAATTGAGGACACTCTACAATAAAAACTGCACTCCAACAGGTGTATTCAAGAAATGGAAAACCAAGCTTTCTGTTTTTCTAAAAAGTTATTGAGAAAAAAGGGCCCATACAGCTGGACTCCCAGGTTTCAGGCTGTGAGCAGTGTTAATTTTGACAGCACTTAATTTAGTTTTAGTTATAGTCTTTTGCCTAAAATATATTGTAGTTTTAGTCATAATTTAGTCATCTAAATTGTTTTTATTTAGTCTAGTTTTAGTCGACAAAATCTACTGTGAATTTAGTCAATTTAAATATGAAGTGTAAAGTGTTAGGCATTTTTTATGTTTCCTTGAATTTCTAAAATCATGTTTTACATCTAATAACCCTTTATTGAATGCTAGTTAAGTTTGACTGTTTAAGTTAACAGAAACAAATTTAACTTTTGTGTGAAATGCAGTCACCTTTATTGAGGGTACCTGGCAGAGCATCTCAGTTACAATACCAGAATTGACAACAATCAGTGAACCTGCTCTACATGAATATATCAATTCATAAAGAGAGTAGCTCTGATTGGATCACTCCCCAACTTGTCCCGCCACCACCAAGCTAAGGCAGCTGTGATTGGATGTCCCTCTTAACTCATCCAACCTTTCCACACAACCAAAGCAGCTGTGATTGGATATATTCCTAACTTGTCCCTACTTTCTACATGATCAAATTAGGTCTGATTGGATTAAGTCCCTGTCAGACATTGTCATCTCGTTTTATTTGTTGATGGAAATGTCAGTTAATTTCGTTTTAGTTTTTGTCCATGTGCACTTGTTTTTATTAGTTCCTGTTTAGTTTGTGTCAGGGGAAAAAAGGTTGTTGATGAAAACTATGACGAAAATAATTAGTCAACAAAATTAACACTGGCTTTGAGCAGTCTCAGAATACTCTGTGAATAGCTTGCATCACAAACCAGAAAGTCCACTTTAAAAAGATTTCCCCCGTTATTATGCAAAATATATCAGCAAAATGGAGACTCTGGTTTGCCATTTAGTAAACACACCTCATGGATTGCAGTATTTAGTTAACAAAATCCACAATTAAAAAAAAAAAAAAAAAAAGTGAAGACGGGCTGAAGTGTTACCTGGTCACCCTCCATCTTTAATCTCTTGCTCTGTTCTGGTTGAGAGCCCCTGGTGTTGAATTTTAACACAGTGTGCATTTCAACCTATTTGTTTCAGTTAGCTTTTTCTGGACTTAACGTTAGGTTGACGTCTTAGAAGAGGACAGCTGGCAGGTCATCTGAGGATTTATGAATCATCTTAAACATGCTTCAGCTTTTTGCTAATGAATAAACTTGTTTCCATCAAACAAAGAACACTGAGGGATTACGTCTTTTCTTCTTGGTCTGACTTTGTTGGTGGGACAACTTGATTTGTTTCAGATGAAGAAATACAAAACATTTTTAAAAATAATAAACCGACCAAACCACATTGAGGAGATTGAAGTTTGGCTGAAGTTTTGTTCTGCCCCGGCATTATTATTCCCCCCACATTCCAAGTATACTCCCTTGTTCAAAGAATTACACTCCCTACATCGACTTTTCATTAAAAATACATAAATCCAACATGGTTTAATAAAGTGGACTACAGTGAAACATCCTTAAAATGCAGACTGATAAATACTCAATCTATATGTAAATATGAGGTACACTGGTAAAATCAAAATGCAGGAAAAATGCATTAGCAGCCGTATTTGATCAGAGCCCCAGGAGCTGAAGTTCTGCTTTTTAATGGAATCTGAGGAGAGGAGAGTGTCGCAGCTGAGGCTCCGAGGTGAGAGTATGAAAGCTTTCACAGGAGAGCCGGCTATCTGAGAGGACAGCGGATAACGGAGAGGACCTGACTGATTACTCACTGAGTAAAAATGGAATTATTGCATTTAGAGGTCTCAGCAGCTTTTTTGCGCTCCCACAATCACCCAAAAGAAGAAAAGTCATGGTTTACTTCAAATGAAAAAAAAAAAACTCCTGCTTAGTTCTTAAGAGAGTTTTGAATGAAAACCTCTGCTCTCTTTTTATAATTCATTCCACATGATTATAACTGGACAGTTTTCAATCATTCAAGGATCATAAAAGTTCGTGTTGCTTCAAATTATTTTTTTGTTTCTAAAATCTGATCTGAATGGACACAGCTGAGAAGGATGAAGATTCTCTTCCTGAGCACCCACGGTCATATCTTAGGCCCATGTTTAAGGCTTTTGAAATTTTCTTTTCTCTTCGTGTTTGCTCTGGGTGGCATGGTGGTGCAGCAGGTGGTGCACGTGCCTCACAGCAAGAAGGTTGCATGTTCTTCCTGTGCATATGTGGGTGCTCTCCAAGTACTCCAGCTTCCTCCCACAGACCAAAAACATGCTTGTTAGGTAAAATGATTCAGGATTGCCCTTCAATATGAGTGTTAGCATGAATGATTGTCCATCACTCTGTGTGGCCCTGCGATTGGCTGACTACTGGTCCAGGTGGACCCTGCCTCCCCCCAGTGCCAGCAGGGATAGGCTCCATCACCCAATAATGGATGGCTATTGCACTGTTAACTGCATACATACTTAATCATGGGCCAGACTAACTGGTATCAGCCAGTCTCCCTCATGGGCCAGCCTCACAAAGACAAATTCAGGCATATCCACACATAACATATCCAAATTTTTTATCCTATGGGCGTTTCTGTCACACCCATTCAGAGTTTTGGGAGCCCAAAAATGCACATTTTTGAAAATGAGTCCCAGAGTGGATCTGAAAATGCCGGCCTTGCATTTTTATGTGAACAGCAAATATGGATATTTTCAGAGACTATGATGTCACAGCCCCACCTCTCCCTTAAACCACATGTCCGAACCCTGACAATAAAAACAATGGCGTCGCATTCTTGCTTCAGAAGCTACTGAGCTTGTTTTGGCTTGTACAGCTGAATCTTCTGCTTCTCTACAACCACTGTGAGCAACAAGTGGACACAGATAACAGCATACACCAGCGTTTGTTTACATCTCACATGATGTATGCGCATGATCCATGTCTTCTTCTCTGGTTCTAGCGTATGTCTGCAGCAGTGTTACAGTGCCACTCACAGGCCTAGCATATGTACTACAGTGCTTTTGGTGATTTCATGTGGACTGGCACACTTGTTGAAACAATGCCGTCTTCTCAGAGAATGATTTAGAACTGAAAAGGTTTTTGTCTCCGTGAGGACAGGGCCTCAGTGATGATTAAAACTGGATATGTGATACAAGTACTTAAAAGTAAAGTACTTTGACCTCTTAAGTATTTCCAAATGTCAGAAGTACTTTTACTCATGAAATAATTTGATTGACCACCTTTCATTTGCTTTGCATTAATGCACCGTTTTGTCTACAACAAGGCATTTAATTGAACCATCCGGAATTTGACAGCAAATGTGATTTCAAAAAGTAAATTAAAGGATGACAAAAGTGAGATAAAAGTTTGTGAAACTTGGCATTTCATAGATGAGAAAAATACCAATGTATAACCTCACAGCTGTCAGTTAATCTAGAGTTTATGACCAGTGTTTTTCTCCTGAAAAATGTTTGAATGAAGTTTGTGGACATGACCACCTCATGTGAAACAGGGTAGGGCTGCTTGATTGTGGCAAAAATCATAACCACAATTATTTTAAAAGATATTGGGATCACAATTATTGAACACAATTCCTCACTGATTTTTAAACACACACCACTTGCTGTCATTGAACATATTGTGCCTTTGACACATTTTGAGCATTAAAGAATGGGCAATACATAGAATAATACTTGTAACAATACAAATACCTCATGATTATGTAAACAATAATGTTAGAAAAAGAAAAAAGTCAGCATGTCATGTTGCACAGTAATCTATAATTTCGATCACTCAGTTTTCATGGAAGACAGTAATGGTATTAAAATTTGATGATTTTCCCAGCTCTAACACTAGGTCATGTGACACTTCCACCTAAAGAAATACTGTATGATTATTGTATATATTATATTAGTATTTTTATTTTTATTTATTTATTTATTTATTCTTTTTTTTTTTGGGGGGGGGGGGGGGGGGGGGGGGTGTCTCAAGTTAACAATATACAATATATTAAAAAATACCTGGTGCTGAAAAGGTGTTGGCTCACTCTTATTCATCCTAGAAGCAAATATTCATGCAGTCAACTGCAATATTTATTGTACACAATGCTAACTACATGATAAGCCAGTTTGTGAATCTTGTGGAAATAAAACTTCAAATGAATCAAAAAAGTTTGAAAACAAAACCTCACAATGCCACAGAGAAACATCATCCAGTGAGTTAATTTAAAAAGTCTTTCTGAAAACACACTAAGGTAATCACTCCCATGGGTGTAACAGCAGTAATAAGTCATACATGTCCGAGGAAAAACAGGTAAGTTGAGGAATGTGTTCCTCCATAGAGTCTTATAATTTGGGGTATTATAAGGTGTTTGTATGTGTGCAGCCATCTGTCTTTTACAGGGTGCGCCATGCAGCTCTGTATCCATCATGTGACATTCCACACATGGTGATTACTGCCAAATTACGGTCGACACAGGGACTCAAATGAAGTGTTTGTGGATGCTTGTCAATGCTGAAGTTTCAAACCCTTATCCCTGAGCTGTAGTTTTACTTCTCTGGAACAGTTTTGACTTATTGGGACAAAGTTCTTTAAAGTTAGCTCAACTTAAGACAGGGGCTCTCTGAGGTCACCGCTGTCACATTATTAAAAAGGACATTCTGGCTAACCCTGTCAAATAAACAAGCGTGTTCATGGTCCCAGGTGTATACATGTCTTAAATGTAAATGACTGTTTTGGTTATTGAAACACTGAGCATAATCTGCTGCAGAAAAGTCACTCCACCCATGCTGCATTTGGGAGTTTACCATGTCAGGTTGTATATGCGTTGCTGGATTTGAGATTTCATATGTTGCTGTTTAGAAGTCAAACACACAGAGAGGCTGTAAATCTGACATGAGGTGACCTTCACCTGGAGACGCACATGTTCACAGCTTAGAGATTTAATGTGGGTGCACTGTAAATGTTGTGCATCATAAACATTATGACCTCCAGTTTAAAAATTGGAAGTGGGTTAAATATTATTGCAGGCCGGTCTGAGAGATAGTTCTATTGTTTTTAAGTGAAACCGGATGGAGGGAGAAGGAATTTGAAAGCTTTTGGACATTAAAACACATGGATAAGTGGTTCAGCCACAATAACCCTGCAATGCAGCTGAATTTGCCAGATGGTTAACATCAGGCAGATCCATCTTGCATCTTGGAGAGGTGGATGCTGTCTGTGCTGCAGGACATCTTGGAAAATACCTCTCATCCCTTCCACAATGTAAAGGATAAACACAGGAGCACATTCAGTGTGGCCATCAGACTTTATAACTCCACCCTGTAATATCCCTTGCTTTGTCAGGTCCTGGAGAACAAATGTAATTTCCAGTGCAATATCCTTACTGTCAAACAGCGCTGTTTATATTTGTATTCCTATTGTATATATTGCCAGAGTTGATAGTGTAAGTTCTTTGGTCTTGTTCTTGGTCTCACTTTCACTTGTTAATTTTTTCCTTCATTAAGAGAAAATATGTCTTAAATATTCTGCCCATTATAATTTTTCCTTATTTGATTTCTATTTTACTCTATTTTAATGTCTATACCTGATATTTCTACTGCTAGACTGCGTATAAGAGCAACTAAAACAACTGAATTTACACTTAGGGTTTAATAAGAAAATCCTGAATCTAATTTGATTCTGATAAGCAGAAAATCTAATATGAAAGTTAAAACTTTTTTAAGACCTTTTCTGTTACACCAATACAGTGTTTTAGGAGCCCTAAAACTCACTTTTTTGAAAATGGTTCCCAAAGTGGATGAATCTAAAAATGCTGGCCTTAAAAATGTGGCATGTGCTATCTCAACCAAACTTTAGCACAGTGAGAGCACATAGGTGCATTATGTACTGATAATAAAGCTGTTTTTTTTTTAACCAGGCTGTAAATGTGTGTATTAAGGCTGTAAAAACGGTATTTTCAGGTTACCGCAACCAGCCCCGAGTGGACACTTTGGGTACTACAGGTTTTGGCACTTCTGCTTGGGCCTCCATTTTCACCCCTGGAGGTTGCTGTCTGGTTTGTTTACATCTTACATGATGTATGTACATGCTCCCTGTCTTTTTCTCTGGTTTTGGTGTATGTCTGCAGCAGTGTAACAGTGCCACTTACAGGCCTGGCATATATACTACAGCGTTTTCTGTGTTTTCATGTGGATGCACACGTTTCTTGAAACAATGCCTTGTTTACAGAAAACATTGCAAAAACGAAAACATTTCATCTCAGTGCTGACAGGGCCTCAGTTTAAGTTGACTTCCGTCATTTTGAATGATGCTGTGCAGTTGAGTTCTTTCTTGCATTTTCATGAGCAATTCTTGATTATCCATTAAGGTTAGAGAAAATTAACAAATCTCATGGTTGTATCTGTTAAATGATGTAAATGCTGTAAGGGCATAAACTGTGTCTGGCAGGCTGCTCCATAATTTAAATGAGAATAGCCTGAGCAATTCTGTTGACTAACTACCATGCACAGGACACAATGGTAAGTCTGAACAATAAAGCAAAGCAAATATCACAGCTGTGACAGGTGGGAGGTGCAGAACATGTTGTATTGCATAATGAACCTGTTGGTAATAGGGTGTAACTACATTAATTACATGTCACGCTTTAGGGTCTTGTCTGCGACCCCCCTCATATAAACCTCTGCTGTTGTGAGGCACACACACACAAACACACTTAAAGATGTTCCCAAGGGGACGCACATGCCTTAGTCTCACCTGACCCATGGAATTTGTCCGATAACACCTGGATCTGTCCACACGCTCTAATGCCTGCCCTGGCATAGCTGCAGCTGTTCATTAAACCCTTTATTTAAGAGATGAGATTAATAAAGGTTTTCCTCCTTAACAGCACAGGTCTGCTCCTCTGTGCAGCTACAGCTGTGAGAACATTACTGGTTTTATAGCCCCTCTGGTTTGCAACATAATCCCTCAGCTTCTTAAGAGAGTTACATTTCTGTTATGTTAAGAGTCATTTTACCCACTCTGAAGAGGATCATGGATGTTCCTACTTTAAATGGTAAATATCGAACCTGTTCAATGTTTATGATCAGAAACTCTGTGTGTGGAGTACATCGAGGACAACTGAGACTGTCCTCTGTGTTAGGTCACATGGAACAAAACAAAGCTAATCAGGAACAAGCTGGCCAAAGCAGGAAGCTAACATAGCCATGGCGGCGAGAGTAAAGGTGAAGCTAGCTGAAGTTATTTATGAAAAATTGATAAGAGAGAAATCATTACTGCCAAGGATGTTATAGGAAGCTAACCGCATTTAACTTCAATGCTGTCCACCATGTTTGTTTACACTACAGTCATGTTTGATCACAACAGATTACAAAAGATTAGAGTGGTGCAGGAATGAGTCCAAAAACATGGAAGTGAGTAAGCATTTAGCACTTCCTGGTTCCCACGATGGCAAGCATTTCTGTGTGTTTTTTAATAATCAGTTATTTGTACACTATTGCCACAGCCATGAGGACCACCTTGATCAGGTCACTCAATTTATGAGGAAACTCTAAAACAAGAGGTCACAATAGGATGTCACACATTGGAAATATAGTAGTTGCTTTTAAGTTAAACCACCATGTTGTAGTTCAAAAGTAGTTTGATTATAGCTTTTAACTCTCACTGATTACGTTTAAGCTTAAAAAAGTTGTGAGAAATGGGTTTGTTTAAGTAATTCTTCATTAAAAGGGGCAACTGGACTTGCTTGAGGTTCTTGAAGACGTTTCTTCTCTTCCAAAGGCTTCTTCAGGTTATTATGACAAAGAGGCGAAACGTCTTCAAGAACCTCAAGCAGGTCCAGATGCCCCTTTTAATGAAGAAATGGATAACCATGACCTGGATGAATGAGAACCTACACAGTCTTTGTTTGTTAAGATTATAACAAAAAGAAGAACATGTAAGTTTCGTAATTCTTTGTTCGCTACAGACCTTATTATCAGCAATGATCCAAAACAGTGAGAAATCCCATAGGCTTTCCGTTGGCTTGCAAAACGTTGGTTTGCTCTTCATTAAACACACTTTATGGAGGGCAGTCTTCAGAGCCTTCAATCTTAAACGCAGCCCAAAACATGAATGAGATACAAAAACAGAGCAGCAGAATTTAGTAGCACGTCCCTTTTGTTTGAGCATCAGTCTTTGACTTGATGTTAGTGTTTCACTGGGGAAGAGAAACAAGTCGTGTTTGGCATGGCAGCTCAGTCACTGTCAGACACGGCACAATACAACGAAAAAAATTTAAAGAAAAAAGGAAATTTCTGAGGCAATATATGCACTCAGCTAAAGTATATAAACCAGAATGAGTCCTTTTTGTAAATAACTAAATTAGCTATAAAAAAAAAAACAGTCTCCAATTTTCTAAAAATTATAACTATTCTCACCAAAGCAATTTTTTGCACCAGACTGGTTAATGTGTTTATTTCTGCTGTAAAAATAATCTTTTCCTTGTCTTCTATAATGTTGAATGTCAATGGTAGTTGTAAAGCACACACAGCGTTGTCATCTCCTCATCATCAGAAGCAAGCAGGGGGTGATAAAGTTGACTAGATCAGACATCAGAACTCCACAAACTATTATCACCTCATAAGGGTCACTATTCATGTCTTGAATGAAGTATGGCTAAACTACAGAGAGGCTAATTCTCTACATGCTAGTTTAGCTAGGTTGAATGTTTTTATGGTAGGTAAATCAGACAAATTGGACAAAAATGTTGAAAAGACAGCTGTAGTCTTACATCCAACAACAACATAGCCAGCTCAGCATCTGACTACAGCTTGTCGTTTAGCAAAGCTCCTGCTAACTTGGAAAAGCCTGTCCAACACTCACGGCAGTCCAACGTCTAAATAGGACAATGTCTTTTTCTTCTCCTAACCTCATCTGTCACCATCCTCCTTTCATCCTATGGCACCTCTCATCTCTTTGCCTCAGAAACACTGTGTGTGACAACAGACAGACTCCTACAAAGCAGTTTGAACTTTGTGTAAGATGACCATAGCTAACACTGCTGAAGTGCTACAAGCAAGAACTATGAGGGAGAGAGATGGACACCATTCTCTGTTCAAAGTCCTCCTACAATTTAAAGCCCTTTGAATTTAGTTTTTATGGTGTAAAGTCACATATTGTTGCCCTGCAATTGCAGATTTCTTTAATCTTTCATCATTGGTAGGCTATATGTGTTGTTCCCAAGTAATTATTAGATATACTATTTTGTTTTTGTTTCTGTAGAACTGTTTTATGAGAGTTATTGATTTGCATTTAACAAATATTCCTGCTTATGATTTAGATGAATCAAAGTAAAGTGACTTAATTATAGTTTGAGCTTACTGATTTTAGCTTCTTTGTCTATGTTTTACTTTACATTCAATGTTGAAAAAGTAATCATAAAAAATGAAAATACAGACAGCTTTATATTTATCTATTGATTACAGTTATTTTAGTCTAAAAGAACCCTACAATTTGGCCCTAGACTGATCGTAAGAATTAAATTAATGTGCCCCTCCTTGTAAGTGCCTAGCTAAATCTGCATAGGCAAATTGACACTACCAGAGTTAGTACTAACACTTCTTAAGTGTAAATATATGGGTCCACACCACAGTGTTGTTTTCACTCTTTTAAGAAAGTTGGTGCTTTAACTCTATTGTTGACTGTGTAACTGTTGAATCTTTTCGGAGTTAAAATTTAAAACCGTGTAACACTTTGCAGTGTGACTTTTGAGCAACACTTCTATGTAGTGTTATGAATACACTCTCTCAGACTACTTTTTTTAACTACTAAGTGTTAACTCTGTATTGACACAAAGTGTAAACATTGCTGCAGTTATTTACTGTATATTAGCGGGTGAAAATTACCAGAAATAAAGAAACCATGTACATAAAAAAGAAAAAAATGCACTGCAGTTTTCATGACGTGGGCATGTGGCATCTGTTGGTAGTTGTTCAATAACGGGGGACTTGCAGGATGAATGACCCTGCCAACACCAAAATTTTAACACTTCTGAATTTTGCCCATCCCTGTTTGTAGCAAGGGATGGTTGGTTACAATCAGTCTAGGGCCAGGGATGGTTAATCCAAAGTACAGGAATGTTTATTAAAAAAAGGGATCACATAAATATTAATATAGAGAGAATGTATCGTTCAGTTGAGTGGCCTGATGTGTACCTTCTGTGAATGAAGATGCTGGGCTCTGCTCAGGACTATTAGGACAATTCAGAACCCTTCTGATTTACTATTCTAACTGGTATAATTCTGGTTTTATCTAAATTCAACCTCTTCCTTTTCCACTCCAGTGCAGCTTGCTGATGAACACGCCTTTACTTTTGTATGTCAAAGTCCTCTGCTGCCACCTGGTGGTGAAAAAAACAAACTGAGGCCATTTTAAGGCATTTGGACAGGACACTAGGGATCCTTAAAAATAAAAACAAATTTATTAGCAATCACAGGGGAAGAATACATGACATCTACAGGAGCATTTGTTGGAATAAAAATGCTAACTTCTTATGTACAAAGTCTGCAATTGAATGTGAATAAATTCAGCACATGCACATACAAATTGCAAATAGGCTATATTATTACACAGGTAACAAAGCTTTCCCCAAATTTTCCCACACAGTCACCCACATTTTACAGCCCCTCACTGCTGCTGCGGTCCCAAAATTAACATTTAGGATTACGACGATCACCAACAGACGCACAACAACATGTGAGATAACAGAGGGCGGTGTGGTTGATTTTACAGACATTACAGTGAAATGCAGAAGCCATGAAGGCCTTCTTACAGTATTGTAGCCCTGATCCAGCAACATACACACATTGAAAAGAAATCAAACTGACTGAGATACACTGGCCGAGCAGGGTGCAGATAACTATACAGTCATGAATTCTCTAAGGGATCATTGTCATTTGCTTTAAGGAAAAGATGTACTGATCATCATGTTAGGGGACAGCCTTAAAGGGATAGTTCAGTATTTTTGAAGTAGAGGTGTACGAGGTTCATTTAAATAGTACATACATTGGCCACAGTGATTCCGGTCAGCTCTGCTTCTGTATAGGGGGATCCGACACAAAAGCTAGGCTAAATATTGCTGCTTTGGGGTCCAAAAGTTTCAACTAAAGGGTGTACTCACACCAGGCATCCTGGGTCATGCTCAAGTGTATTTCCCCCTAGAGTCAAGCTCGTTTTATATAGTGTGTGCTCCATGCCGTGCTTAAGCGCTGTTCACTTCCCTAGCTTGCTCGGGCGAGGTGAGCTGCATGCTTGCTCATGCACAAGCACAAGCACACGGACAGCTCCTCACAATAATAACTCCTCATCTGTAAATCTCTAAGTTGTATTGGTTGCCGAGGACATCTGTGTTATTAACTCCATGTGAATTCACAGTCTGGTTAACCCACACACCATATTGACCATTTAATATATTTCACTAGTCCAACTGGGCAACAGCCCATAGAGAGTGTTTGGGAATAGGCAGAACCTTAAAAGCATGTTGGTGCTTGGACGATTGTTCCATTAATCACATTCATTACAGCGCAATCAGATACTGTCGAAGGTTGGACTACTGCCACAGTGTCAATACAAAACATAAGCCACAATTTAGAACAAATTCTCGGTAAAACACCTTAAAGGTGGAGCAAAAACATCATATTTATTGAGAGGTACTTTCACAGTAAATATTTGTTTTTCATCTGATAAAGAAATGCGGTCCAGATCTGATAAAACTACCACTGAAACTGTTAGCATCCATACTAATCTCTGTACAGGCAGTCACTTCCTGCTGCTGTTGTCTCATTCATACCTCTCACTTCTTCCTGCTCCAAAGGACTCTGATTGGCCCTGCTCACAATCATTGTAGATTGGCGCTTGGCAAAATGGACTTGCCTGATTACAGACATTGAATCAAAACATTCAGCTGCTGCACAAGGTTACAGTCATATTTACATTAAAACATAAATAAATAAAAAGAACAGAGCCCACATAGGTCCACAAGTGATAGTTATCCAGTCCTACAGGCACCTTGGTTATTTGGGATGGTGATTTTTTGTTCTGTTTTACTTGTTAATTTTTAACAGCCTGTATGACTGTTTCAGCTGCTTTTTGGTTGAATTTGTAATTAAAAACATTTCTTTACACTTACAGGAAATTTAAACTGTGTTTTCCTCCAACTTTTCACACAAATTCTCTCCAATCTGCCACTTGCTTTCTCTCTTTATCCAAGTCTGATCCTTTAGCTGCATATTTCATCACTCACACCAATATTACAACTCTTGCTTTGAAATGTGTATCACTTAGTACTGAGTTATTTCATCAGCTGATCCAGGTTTTAAGGAGGATCATTGTTTATGCTTAAAGGCGCAGTGATCCAAAACAAAAGAGAGAGAGGGAGGAACAACATCAACAGCATCAGCTGCAGAAAACTATAAATGTGATGGATTTTTGGTTCATAGTCAACATTTTTCTAAACATAAAATAAGAGAATATCAGTGGACGCCTTTCTTTTCCTTTCCTCTGCATATAGCTGCTGAGGTGAGATACTACCTTGAGCGACCACTCCACCATGTAATAATCTCAAATTATAGTGTAGTGTTGGAGGTCAGTGTGTCTTAAAAATGACTTAAAAATGACACAAAAATGGCACATTTTCATCCCTGTTTGTGTGTTTATATGCTCTGCCAACTGTGTGCATTGTTTGACATCATTTTGCTCAAGCATGAATCACGCAGGAATGGTGTGAACTAAGACAAAAGGGGAACAGGGGAGGCAGGGGGGTTTGTGCTCAAGCATGGCACAACAGTTGGCAATAGAGTGAATGCAACCTAATTAGTGACTTTTAAGGGACAACAAGCCAGTATCAGTGTGATGGTATGGCTGACCAGAACTGTTGTGGGTTATGTATTTGCTTTTGACATACACCTCATACATCCCTACGAAAACACTGAACTATCCCTTTTACCCAAGACTGCTTGAGCTTCTTCATAAAAAGCACATCAGGAGACAGACAAGCTTAGGGAAAGGCATGGATGACATCAAGAATCCAAAGCTTTGAAGAACTGGTCTTTCTTCTCTTCTCTTGAAGCTCAGTCATCATGACTAGCACTGGTTTTCTTTTATCCACTCCAAACAACACAGGGATTATTAAAAAAGCAATAGGCACACCCAGACATTTTTTATCCTCCTAACAACCTGAGAACTGCAAGCAACAATTAGCCCACATTTCAAGCTACATAAAATATCAAAGGCTACAAGTGAAACAGCATTCAAACTACCCTTCAACCAAACAAATGTAACATTTTCTCATTAAATAATACATTACCTCCTTAACTATATGGTGTAGGTTAATCTCACATCCCTACCATTCATTACTTAATTCCTCATTTTTCTTTGTTAGTACAGTCTTTCTCGGACATCATGATGCATTCATGTGATTATTAAACAAAAAAAGATTGTCGAGGGGTGGTGTTAAATGTAGTTAAGTGATTAATGCAGTGTTATAAAAGTAGGATTTAAGTTGCTTTGGGAAATAACTGATTGAAATGAACACTCACTAATGCTGGGGCCAGACTACAATATTTGAGCATGATTCTTGCCTGACCCAACAGCCATTGGGTTTCAGGACGGACTGGCTGCTAAAACTGGTTGTTTTCTCTGTGTCATAAAGGGCTTTTTCATTTGTGTGATGGGCTCAACTCTGCTTGACTCTTCATGGTTTGGGTACTACTTTGCTTTCTTTTATATTACAGAATGTACTTTCATAGTGCCTCTTTAAGGTAGATGGGGTCATCACAGCATGGCTATGTGAAACTCAGGTGTCAAACTCCAGGTCTGAAAATGGAGGCCAATGAGGAAGTGCCAAAAGCTGTAGCTCCTCAAGTGTCTACTTGAGGGCAGGCATCAGAGACCCTGGAGGTGATATGATTGTGTGGGGGAAACTGACATTTTTACGGCCTGAATAAACATCTCTACAGCCTGTTAGAAAAAAAAACAGCTTCTGTCCAAGTATATAATTCACCTCTGTGCTCTTACTGTATGGGGGTTGTATTCTTTTTTGATTTTAGTGAGATTTATTGGTTTTGGAAACAGAGACATGATTGTCATTGCTGCACGTCCAAGCAGTCGCTATTGGTCAGACAACCTTAAGTCCCGCCTCTATATCTGTGTAGGTTGAGCTTAAGTTCTGTTGAGATAATATGCACAGTGTGGCAGCGTCTTTTACAAGACATCCACAACGTTCCAAAGGCTCCCCTAATCGAACAGCTGACGTCACATGGCTTCGTCCAATCCTTTTCACAGTCTGCTGTCAAATATAATGACATCCTCACAATAATGAGGAAGAAAATAGTGATCGGGCAGCTAGCTTTTGCTTTGTGGCTTTTTGTCACAGTAAGGAGAGTTTTTGTTTTGTTGCAAACAGCAAAACAACACATATTAAAAGCAGAGAAAAGGTTGGGAAGTCGAGAAGAGCGCCCTTGAGGAGGGTCTACATCTGCATAGTGCATACAAGCAGCCAAATAAAACAAAGTCAGAATAAATGGATTTCAACATATATATGTAAGGCTCTCAGCCCTGCTCTGCCCTTCGACAAGGAGGTACATGAAATTTTCAATGCACACACAGCGGTCTTCAGGGTTCTGTTCTGACCTCTCTTTACTCAGAGGGGGTTCATAATGTTCCTGAAATAACACTACAATTGGCTTACCGAGTGCATCGAGGCTTGCATACATCTATCTCCCTGTCTGCCTCCTGTTTCAGATGTGGTGGAGTTGGCTTTCTTGAGGATACATACAAAAAACACTAAGATCAGAAGTCTTTCTAGCAACACATCTCTATCATCGGCCTTTTACAGAGCCAACAACGAGAGGCTTCTGTGTCTAACATCCTCTGCTCATTGTGGTGATGGTCTGACCATTCAGAAATCAGAGGTGTCTCTATGTTAGGTTATAGTCTTTCCGCAGCTCGCTTGGCACCTCACTATAGGTGATACCTTGTGACAGGTGTAATTCCTGATGGAAAACCAAAACAACCAAGTAAAGCAGAGTTGAGTCAAGCCGTTACAACAGTCGAAAAGCCCAAGATTGAACAACAACCAAATTCCTATCTGAGATGCCTGAAAACTTTCCAACAGTGTCCAGCATGTTTAATTTTGTCACGGCTTCTACATTTATTTCATCACATCAGAGTTCTTGAAAAATGAGAGCACTGAGCCCTCTGTCAATGCAACAATCACTGATGTAAACAAACCAAAGCTGGTGTCTCAAGATGGAAGAATTAGACTTTATAGACTTTATAGCACTCTGGGGGCACTGCCATGGAGCTAAAAAAAAAAGATAAATTTGAGAAAATAGCAGAGGCACCCTAGCACCTCAGTATCTTAAGTCTTCATTAATTTTCAAAAGACTGATAAAAGCATTGTAAATAATACAGTATGTTTGTTTGTTGTCCTCAGGTTGCGCCACGCCATCTTCTAATGACAACATGTTGTGCGTCATTGGGTACAATCGTGTACCAGCCAAGACCTGGCTTGATTTTACGTCTCCATGATCACACTGATCATCTTTACTAACATAAAATCATGTAGTCTGACCTCAGCATTAGCCAAAGGCACTTTAGCTCTCAGTCTCACCTTTATTTATCTTAATGCTATGTGTAAACTTTAAGTCACTTCATAAAATAGATACTTCCATATGCCAGCAAATAAAATGCAGGCTACATTTCCTAAGTTTGAGTTTTCCAGGAATTAAAGGCATTAGCAATCATTATTATTTGGCAAGTCATGGTTAAAAACTACAATCACAACCTTGTCACATAGACACTGGTGCTGACAGGCAACAGAATAGATGTTTGAAATTTTCAGGAGGTTTGTCGTCATGTAGCCGGGGAGAACTGCGCTGCAACATCATTTTGTCGATACGTGTGTTGCAAGGAGAAATACTCACTTAAAAAAAATGATGTACACAGACAACATGTTTGCAATGATGCGCAATAAGGCTTGATGGGTATGGACGATCCACCTTTCAGCACAGAACTGAAACAACTTCTCAAGGCTCCAGAAAATTGGGGTGGCGATAGTGCTGTACAGGGGCTACACATCTATGGTAGTGTACTGGGCGGTGCAGTTGGAGATGGTAGTGAGCAGAGAGCTGGATTACTTCACAGAGGCAGTGAAAGGGATGGCTGTCAAGGACCCATGACCATTAGGGGCTGAGGTCGGAGCTGCAAAAATGGGGGACTTCACTTTCAGCTTCTCCGTGACTTTGAGTGCTGGATGAGCCACTGCAGTGTGATATCTGGAAGAAGGAGCAATAAGGATATTTTATGACCTCAGAAGGAACTACCTTTTGTCAAACGCAAGGTGTGAGTTAGAAAACTTTTAACTTGGATTCGCTCCTTACCAATATTGTCTTTCTCTTTGCAGGAGACAGAATAGCAGCAAATCTCTCGGTCCTGAATAGCAGATAGATTCCTGTATAGAGAAGAGGGTAAAAAGTGAAAAAAAGAAGAATTAAAATAACTATTTACAAAAATAATGACAGATTGATTACATTATTATGGTGTTCAATGAGCTTAAGAATTTAAGTGATTACATAAAAAGTACAAACACCACCATACATTTTACTATGCAATACTCAGTCAATGCCAAACAGCTTTTCTTCTGTTGCTGCTGACTCTCATTTTGAGCTTCTGGTACTTCTAGGTACCAACAATGAGGGGTCAACACCTGTGAGGATGGGCCCTGCTGTTTGCTCAGTGTAGTACTAAATTCTTGCGCTTTATTCAAAAACATACTGTATATACCTACCAGTTATCACAGCAGTCTGCACTTCTATTTTCACCATAATGTAGTAAATAATCTACATGCTTCTGATTATTAGCTTGTGAATATGGAGGTGACATCTTAAAAACTATTACTAGAGCGTATCTATTATATTATTTAATGCTACAAGCAACTTCCATACATCTTAGAAAGCTTTTTAAAGTTTTTTAGAACTTGAAATCTAATAAAGAGATGCTGAAAACTTCTAAAACATCAGCACTGATGTACCTTACCTCCTCAAATTGACTAAATTTTGTATTAAAAGGTAGTCTGTAAAACAAAATGCCTTAGTCATATCTAAAATCATAACTGGATTGTGATCAGAGAGGAGGAAAAAAAGTGTAAAGCTGATTTATCATACAGCTGTATGACTTTTAAATACTAGAGCCTGAAAAGAAGTCTGATATTTGTGTGTGGTAATCAGTAGAGACAAAATACTCTCAAGTGCCTCACATTTTTTCAATGAGCTGCTTCTCATCAAGTGCGTTGGGTAGGTCTCGTTTGTTGCCCAGTACTAGAACCTGAAACATGAAAAACATGGTTTAAAGAGGATGAATACCCTGCACAGTACTATATCAGCATCATCACACTGTTTGGTCAGGGAAGACTTTGTCCACACATAGGTGAAAAGAGGGTTTTTTTCTAAGCCACTGAGAAAAGGTATAACTTTGAATGTTTAACCTGATGTACAGTACTGATGCTTCTGGAGTGCACCTTCCCCTGCGGTGCACCAGTGGTTTAATAAAACGACACCATATTATAGGACCCATTAGACTCAATGGTCTTATTAAGAAGCTCAAATGTTATTTCAGGTTTAGCAAACACAGGACTATCTTCACTCCTCAGATTAGAAGAGCAGTGCTTTGTTATATTGCAGCCTCTCCTCACAATGCAGTAAAGAGATATCTCCCTCATACTTTAGAGCGCTGTGATGATCAAGCCACTTCCTCATCCCTGCATGCTGACTCATAGGCCCAAATGCAGCAGAGTTAATATAGAGAGAAATATGTTACAATGCATAAAAGCACTTTGTACACAAAACTGAAAATACCACAATTCACACATGTGACCTGTATTGAACCATAGATGATGTATCAAATGTTCAATAATCTATTGAGAATTGCGCAATCCCTTTGGATACTGGATTAAGTTCAACATTTGTTGTTACAACGACAACCACAGACAAAGACAGCTGTGAGTCGCTAGTTAACACGGTCACTCTTTAAAGGGTAACATCAGGACTTGCCCAGAAAGTCGACAGGGTTTGAGACATCATGGTGTTACATGAAGCCACAAAAGAGAACACTATTAGGGCTAAGAAGCAGAAAAACAATACTAGGAGTAGGAAGTGTTTTTTTCATCGCATGATTCAAGAAAAAAGGGAAATGTAAAGAATAAAGAAAAAAATCCATAGGTCAACTTTATTCACAAAATTGTGTTTTAACCCTTTTAATTCTATGAATATAAATGGCTGCCTGGACTTTTTTTGCCCTTTTTGTCAATAAATGTGTCAGAAAATGCCGTTTGACTAAAATATTTTGCACCTTTTTCAGGTAAAAAAAAAAAAAAAAATTCTAGCAAGTATTTGTCATTATAATGCTGTAAATGCTTTAACATCATTTATTACATTGTAATTATCGTCACTGGAGTTAGTAATGCAGCTGGAGGGCTTGGCATCCCCTGACTCAGTGCAAAGGGTTTGCACCCGTGCACCCTTAAACTTCATTGCACATAAACACCTAAGAATGAAGTAGGGTAAACATTGCTGATGGTGCAGACAAGTCATCAGGAATGATGAATGGTGACATGCCAACCCGCATGTGCTTTCAAACCTGAACCTAATTACACTGTTTTTCAATTCTCAGCCCTGAATTTACACTTTACTCCAGACCTTTCATTTTGACTGTTTTCTTTAATTGTATCTGCAATTTTAAACTTGAATGTGCCCATTTGTACGTTTTTTTTTGTTGACATTTACTTATATTTCTTTGATTTTACCACAAAAAAAAATCTTCTTTCTCAATCTTTTTTCCTGAAACCTTTCCCTTACATTCCCCTCCATATGAAACAGCGGGTAAAGCTGCATTTGCACCATGTAGTTCGGTTCAGTTTGGCCCATTATGGTTTGACACTAAGGGCGTTTCCATTGTCAAACACAAGAAAAACATACCGGTACCCAAATAACTGATGTGTGCTGTTCCAGGTTTTTGGCACCCTTCTGTTGGAGTGCTGCAAATTCTAATCAGACCCTAAATGAGGGCACTCGCTGTTGATTAGTCACAAGAATTGTCAGCTTAAACGAAAACATCATACCACACCAAGTTTATTCCTTGTGGATCCAAGTACACAACTTTTCTAGCACATTTGCTTTAAAGAATGTCTGCAGGGGACAACGCTCAGGTGTGGGTACAGCTGGCAGCGGAAACGCAAGATCAGGGCTAACCACACCAAACCGTATGGAATTTTACTGAACCAAACTAAACCACTGGATGGAAACACAGCTTAAGTGGAAGATGTATTGTATATGTATGTGTAAGCATGTAATAATCCAGTAAGGCCAGTCAGAACCAGCTAAAGTTTAGCAACACCCACCACCGCACAACTACCATGAAACCAAAGGTGATAGACTTTACACACTGAGGTCACACAGAGGAGACACTGGCTCGCAGTGCGACATTTCCAGCTCAAGACACCATTTTTTTCTGTCGACACATGAACTGCATAAACAGAATTCCCAAAAATCTTCCCCCTGGTCGGAGTTTGTAGTGACTTAAAATGCTGTTTGCATTCGTACAGAAGGTCAAAACACAAACAAAACACACTTAAAAAAAAAAGCCTACGTGTGGACATGACCTTAAAGTCTTGTCTTAAAACTCATCTCAGCATGTTAAACATTTGCAGGTCAATTATTGTCCTGGCTAATATACTGAAGACTGATTAAAAAAACTCCTGACCTTTACTCCATGACCACTTCTTGTAATGTCATAAACCTTGAGTCACTGATACCCATTAGCTGCTGTAATTACTAATTGTAAGTTTAGTCACTGCTTGTGACCTGAGTCACAAGAGCCTCTGAAATCAATGTGATGAACCACATTAAAGCTGTGACATCATGGGCTTAGGGCCCAAAGATCACTATTGGCCTCTTACAGGAATCCCTTGTAGTTGTGGTTTGTCTAAGAGGTTGTGCAGTTCATTTCTGGAAGCTTCTATCTTCTCTCTGTCTGCAGCGTCCACCATGTAACTGCAAAGAGAAGAGAAAATGTTCAGTTTGGTTTTAACACAGATATAAAAGAGTTTGATCGCCACAGTTATGTCTCCTACAGTTATACCTAACTCACGCAAATACACATTTAGAGTATTGAGGCCTGGTTTGATAACATGCGCTCGGTTAATCCTGCGGTTCTGGAAGGAGACGAAAATTCTGACAGTCAAAATGTGGAAAGAAGACATGAAGGCAATAGTTGCGTGTGAAAAGATGCTTGGAAAACTAAACAAGAAAAATGATTCATCTAAAGAGCAATTGGATGATTTTGGCCATCATATTTTGGAAGTAAGAACCTGATCTTACCAAGAAATGGACAGACTGTATAAGTGCATTAGTGTAATAGTGCTGATCTTGCATCAGTGATGCTTCTTCATTATTGTATTGAATGTACTGTATTCTTATCAATGTCTGTTATGTTTCCTGCCTGTTTTGTTTATGTTTATATTAAGAATTTTGTTTTTTGATTATTCTTTGTATTTGTTTATTATGATAAAAGCATAAATAAAATTTCAGTTATAATAAAAAACACACAGGTACAAAGACAACTGCATGCAGGTAAGAGAGAAAACACACAGCTCTGAACCTGAGTCCACACAGGGCATGCTAACAATCCATGAAGCCATTAAAACCCCTACTGTTCTGTTTATGCATTCATTCATGTTTTTTCAGTCACCAAAACCCTCCCCGAACTGTGTAACTCCATCTCCCATTCCCATGACCAAACTGCCAAGTATAACATTTCCAAGTCAAGTAGGTCAACTACCTTCACTGTCACGTCAGTTTTGAATTAAGGACTCCACTTTTTAAAAAAAACTGCACTCCATTATGTTTTCTTTACTCTATAAGGCAAACCAACATTTCATGGATAAACTTTCCATAATTGGGAAGAAAGCTCCTTAAAGTGGACTCCCTGACTCATGCTACAAACAATCACAGAATACTTCACAATTATCTCACAGTGTGAACCAGTGACCGTAATCTTTAAGAACTTTCTTCCACATCAAGTATAATTTACCCATGAAATGTGAAGACCGGTTTGACGGTAAATACACACACCGCATAGAGTGGAGTTTTACTGCAAAGAATCCTCAGTTTAAAGCCAAAGGTTGGTGAAGAAGGGCAGAGGTGATGGCAAATCGCTTTTCGTCCTTCTACAATCTTTGGTCTCTTGTCTTCTTGTTTTGTTTTGGATAAGAGCCCTCTGACAGCAGGTTTTTACATACAGTGCATTTAAAATATCTGTTCACTAGAACAAACTTGAAGACGTTGGGCGAATACACTTCCTGATGAACTATTGGCCCTTTTCCATCAGCACGTCTCAGCCCTACTCTACTCGGCTCTGCTTTCCCCGACTCTACCCGGCTCTACTGTATTCGCATTGTGCTGCTTTTCCAACAGCCTGCTTCCCTGCCCAGCGGGGGCGGGGTCGCCATAAAACAGCTGGGAAACACTGCGTTCATGTCATTTTGAGCACAACACAACAATCAAAGCAATGGAGGACTTGGAGGCAATAGTATATTTGCTGCTCGATCTGTGGCTTTTTGTCACAAACCGAATGAAAGAGGAAAGCAGAAGAAGGCTGCAGGCGGCGAGAAGAAATACCGAGGACGAGAGCAACCGAGCTGCAAAGAAAAGATGTATGAGGGTAAGCTAATGGTAGCTACCGCTAGCATGTTAGCTAGCTCGTCGCGCTCATGACTCATCTGTGACGACATTCTCTGACCAATTAGTAGCCGGCAGTCGGTCGACGTCACCTTTTAGTATCGACTCAGCTCGCTTAGAACCAGAGCAGTGTAGGTACTAAAAACTGGTTTGTTTTCGGAGGTACCGTGCCGGTGGAAACACAACGCAAACCGGGTAGAGCCGACTAGAGTAGAGCTAAGGTGTGCTGGTGGAAAAGGGCTATATGTCCGTAATGATGTCAATGGGCATCTTGAAAATGGATTGAATTCATAACTTGTAATTTCTATCCATCAATAAACAACCTCAGGAAGACTTAGGTGCGTTAAAAAGGTGACTTGCTAAAATTTTGGGAGAAAAGCTTACACAATAGCATTGACTCCTCTACAGTAGCGCTCCCACATGCTTCTGAAGCGGGGCTGTCCACCTATGTCCCATATCTAAGGAAAAAAAGCACAGTAAAGTTAGAAACTAGAGAAGAGTGCAGAGCATAATGCTTTATTTAAAAATATATATCTTAATACTACTATGGTAATGTTTTACTTTAATTTCATTTACCTTTATTGTCACATTGCCTTTGGTGACCTTCCGCATGTTGAAACCAACTGTGGGGATCATGTCTTCACTGAACTGTCCAGACTGAAAGAAGAAAATACAAACACAACTGCGGGTTAGATTCACATCACCAGACATTACAAATATTACATTTTAGATTAAAATGTCTAGGAATGCAAAACATTGGATTTTTTGCTGACATTTCATAAATAGATGTTTCCTTACTTATTTTAGCCTATTCTGTTATGAACACCAAAATTCACCCATGGCCATTTTGTTCGGTATTCTTGTCCAACCGCTCATTATAGGATATAACCAATCAGCCAGTCACATGGAAGCAACTCAATGCATTTAGGCAAGTAGAATTGTTCAAGATGATCTGCTAAAGTTCAAACCTTATATTGTAATGGTTTTAGAAAGGGGATTTGAATGTGGCATGGTTGTTGGTACCAGGTGGGCTGGTCTACTGTAAATTTTGTGCACAATGACTTCTAGAGTTTACAGAGAATGGTCCAACAAAGAGAAAATATCCAGTGAGCAGTGCCTTGAGGGAAAATGCCTGGTTGATGCCAGAGGTCAGAGGAGAAGGCCAGAGTGTTTTGAGCTATAGTAAAAAGCAGTTGTAAAAGTAACCACTCATTACTCATTATTACTAAGGTAAGCAGAAGACCATTTCTGAATGCACAACAAATTGAATATTTAAGCTGATGAACTTCAGTAGCAGAAGACCACACCTTGTGCCAGTCCTGTCATCAAATATCATGACACTGTGCCTACAATTTGCAGTCTGATGAGTCGTTACTTTTGCTGTGGCATTCAGATGAGAGGGTCAGAATTTCCAATTTACAACATAAAAGCATGAATCTATCTTGCCTTTTCAGAATCACAATCAGAATTGGTATTTATTGCCAAGTACTTTCACACATACAAGAAATGTGACTTGGTAAATTGGTGCAAAAGACAATCAACACACAGCAAGAATAAATATAAAAATGTCAAGAGAAATAAAATTAAGTACAAAAATAGCTAGAAATAGTGCAAATTGAACAGTTGTAACAGTATAAAGTAAATAACAGTATAAATAAGATTATAAATGTTTACGGTGTGCAGTGAAATAAAATTTGTCTGGATGACTGTTCTGTTTTATGGGTGGGTGGGGGGTAGGGCTGGGGTGCTGCTAATGATACTAATAACAGAGCATAAGTAAGTGTTCAGATAGACCACAGCCTCTTGCCGGTTGACAAAGAGTCCATGTCCAGGGTGAGAGGAATTGGCCATGATTTTACCTGAACACCTCTGGCTCCTGGAGGTGTACAGGTCATGAAGAGATGGAAAGCTGCAGCTGATCACCTTCTCTGCAGAGCAAAATGATACACTGAAGACTGCTTGTGTCCCTTGTGGTGGCTGCAGCAGATCAGACAGTGATGGAGGAGGTGAGGCTGGACTCGATGATGGCCGTGAAGAAGTGCACCATCATCGTCTTTGGCAGGTTGAATTTCTTCAGCTGCCTCAGGAAATACATCCTCTGCTGTGCTTTTTTGATGAGGGAGCTGATGTTCAGCTCCCACTCGAGGTCCTGGGTGGTGATGGTCCCCAGGAAACAGAAGGAGTCCACAATGAAACGACAGAGTCAGAGAGAGTGGCAGGGCGGGGCTGGTAACATCCTTCCTGAAGTCCAGAACCATCTCCACTGTTTATAGAGCATTCATCATCACAGTGTACCCTGGTGGATACTTCCAGCAGAATAACATGCCATGTCATTAAGCTCAAATCATCTCAGACTGGTTTCTTGAACAAGAGGAACAATTTCACACAAGTGGCCACAGTAACTACATCTTAATCCAACAGAGTACCTTCAGGGTGTGGTGAAGCGTGAGATTAGCCTCAAGGATGCCTCAAGAATGTCTGAGGTTTGGTTGAGTCTATGCCACAAAGAATTTAGGCAATTGGGTTCAACCTGGTACTACCAAGTTGTTTTAATGACACCTACATAATATGAATAAAAAAAACTCTGATGCATTTCAAGCTTATATTTTCAAGTAAACCTCTACTTCTTAAAATCTCTTACAGTTCATATATGAGGATGTAGTATTTGTAGGAAATATCAATCACAACAATCAAATAAAATATCTGCTGATGCTGATATCACATCGATAATATTGTGCATCCCATTATGAAAACTTGTCCTTTTCATGATGTATATTACAGATGGTGCAGGTCAATGTCAATATTTTGTGTTATAACAGTTTGTATGTTGACAACACCTACAACAGTATAACAACAAACAAATCTGTCCACATATATTCAGGGCTAAATGGATTCAGTCGACTCAGAAGTCACATGAGAGCCCAAGCAGATCAGTATCATTTCTGTGCATGGGCTCAGTATTAATGACATAAAAAATGATCTGATTACTTGGATGCTGGTTGTTTGCAGCCTGCAGCTGGAAACCTGTCCCTTAAATTATGATTAGATGATGCCATGACTGCATGAGCATATTGTACATTATTGTGCAGTGATAGTTTCAGCAAGGCAGTGCTTAGTAACCTTAACATTCCAAAGGCTTTAGCTGCAACATAATCCACTTTACTCTACATCTAATGTTAACTTTTTTAGGAGACACTACCAATAACATTATTATAAATGCCCTCCAGAGGGAATTGATACAGGAATTGTTGAGCTTAAATACATGATGATATCATGATATCAATTCCTTAAGCTTTTTGTTAATGATTCTCTGCTGGAGTTGTTTTTTTGGTTTTGTTTCCCTCCATTTACTGAAATGTTTTGATGCTCCATACTTAATGGATAAGAAAGAGCAAGTCCCAAAGTGATAGTCACATTTTGGGGTTATCAGCCTATTAACAACATATACAGAACAATACATTCATAAGATTCATACATTTACAGTTTCAGTGATATCTACATAACATTGCAAAGCAGGTGGATTTTGCCGGACTGGGTTAGCCGTGCATAGGGATGGAAATTTCCACAATTTCCTGTCTGTCTGTCTATCTATCTATATATCTATATTGATAGGTTATTACTAATAGTAATATCAGTTCTTTATTGATTCCCTCTCTGATTTCTGTGGATTTTCTGTTTGGCCCACATAGGCCAAAACAGGGTTTTAGTGGCTACAATCTTAAAGGCCAAATGGCCCTCCTGATAATTTGTGCTGTTGCTGCACAGATAAATGCTGCAGCATGTTTCTGGTGTTTTTTTCTCTGCTTGAAATCAGACAGATTCTGACACTGGACATTCTGCAGTCAGTGTCATATAAAACAGGAACACGATTTAGACTAGGTCATGGTCCTGTCTGCCATGATCAAATCTTTGACCTCTCTGTTGTTATTTCTGCTGACTGCCTCTGGTGATAGCGTGACATCCCTGACTTGCAAGGCATGTGGATCAAAGTAGTGAGAATTAATAAGCATAACAACGAATTATACCAATACCTTAAACAGTTTGTTAGCTATCAACTGGAATTGGCTTCTGATTCCCATCCCTGGTTGTACAGATAGGAAGTGACTGTAAGTCTCTGACCGGCCCATTATGAATGTGACAGACAAAATACCCCTGAAATTATCTTCCACTATTTCTTGAAAGGTTCCGCCCTTCCACATCACTTTCTAAGGGATGTTGCCCGGATGGATTGAAGCACCCAGCTGGTGTGAGTACAGCCGATCTAGTTTGTTGGGTAAATATTCAAAAAAGCACACTATTAATCTACCCCAGTCAGGCATAACATCATGACCACTGACAGCTGATAACACTGACCATCTCTTCATCATGACACCTGTTAGTTTATGGGATATATTAGGCAGCAAGTGAACATTTTATCCTCAAAGTTCATGTTAGAATGAGGAGAAGGATTTGAGCGAGTTTGACAAAGGCCAGACTGTGATGACTAGACGACTGGGTCAGAGCTTCTCAAAAACTGCAGCACAGTCTGCAGTGGTCCGTATCTGTCTAAAGTGATCCAAGGAAGGAACAGTGTGAATAGGTGACAGGGTTCTGGATGTCCAAGGCTTACTGATGCACGTGGGGAATAAAGGCTGACCCCGTGTGGTCTGATCCAACAGAGGAGCTACTGTTGCTCAAATTGCTGAAGCAGTTAATGTTGGTTCTGATAGAAAGGTGTCAGAATACACAGAGCATCACAGTTTGTTGCTTATGGAGCTGTACAGCTGCAGACCAGTCAGAGTCCATAATGTTTTGCTTGATTGGTGTATATTCATATTTGTTATTTCACATTATAGCATTGCAAACTTATGACTTACATAGCATACAAAATACATTTTACTGATATATTACAAACTATACAACACACCACATTGCTCCTATGTGGTAATTAGGAATGAAAATTGGTAAGATTTTATCAGTGCCATTATTGATTCAGCTTATCAATCCAATTCCTTAACAATTCTCAACATTTCTAAATGGACAATAATGAAACAACATAACTTGGTTTTCAGTGGCAACAGTGTCAAATATGCCACTCCTGATTATAATACCATGATGCATTAATAATGAATCTGCAAGTGTCTAGTGTATTCACCCACCAACACTGTGGTGTATTTTTTTCCGAAAATTAAGCCACAACTTTGCCCACGACTGTCCCTTATCTCCTCTGTCTACCATGATGACATTTTAAATTTCATCATTTTGCTGACTTCCTCTGATTAGAGCAAGATGTTCTTGATTTTCAAGGCATGGAGAAAAAAGTGGAATTAATTGATAAGGGAATTGTTAAGCAAAAGGACTAATGATATCGGGTCCTTGAGGGAGTTGTTATTGATTCTTAGCTGAAATTGGTTTTCAATTCCCATCCCTAATAGTATTATCATCTTGTATAGGTCAGTATAAACTCTCCTAATGTACTAAAATTAAAACTGGTTGACTCATCACACTCCAGCTATAATACTCTCTTAGTACTTAGTACTTTAAGTATATTTGGACTTTTTTATTTTTGCTTGGGTAGACTCACAGAGTGTTACTTGGACTTGTGCTACAGTAAAATGTTATCAGAATAACTGTACTTTATCTTGAGTACAATATTTGTGTCTTCATGCCATCCTTGACCATAGGTGGGAATTGAAAAGATTTTATTGATACAAATGCCATTACCAATTCTGCTTATCGATCCAATCCCCAGGTCTACAGGTTTTCAGGGTAAACAACACCAAAGACATGGCTCCCATGATATCCAGTGGTATTCTGTGAGGAGGAATGTTACAGCATGATGCTAGTGTTTCCACCCTTGCTTAAAATCACACTGTGCCCATGGCAGTTTCTGTCACATTGTGTAAAAAGTGTCTGCCATGATTACCACTCTGATGACCTTTGGACCAACTGCCTATGATGAGAGCATGACATCCTCCATTTGCAAGGCAGGTGGATCCTTGTGGAAGGAAATGATAAGGGAATTGTTCAGTACAAAGCCAATTGCTATCAATTACTTTACCTATTTGTTATTGATTCTTAACTAGAATTTATTGTTGATTCGCATCCCTACCCCTCACTATGTTATGTGTTAGATAGAGCTAGGCTGGCTACCCCTTAGGCCTTAGTGGTTTATCATCAAAAACAAAGACATAAACAAAACTAGACAGACCAAGACAAACCCATGTTTGTACCATCACACGGCTGTGAGGGCTTGGCTATCTCAACATCACAAAACAGCTTCCAGTAATAGGGGGATCATCACAGCACCCTTAACATTTTTTAACAAAGACGCTGCTTACAGTTCTAAAGACGTGATTTGTCAACAACGATGCGTCTTTTCCAGGGGAAGAATCACCAGGGCTCAGTGTACAGGACACATACAGCGGGATCATCTGGGCAGTCTGGTAGTCCACAGCCCTTTGGCTTCAGGCCTCTTCTAGTTAAGCTCTCCTGACTAGATAACACAGACTAGACCAAGTGTTTACAGAGTTTACGAGCTGCCTGTGTTTTCAACAGAGTCTTGATGTTGACACATCAGTAGCTATTACAAAGCAATGACAAGTCCGTTCACATGACTGCTCTTTCATAAGTAGGCGCAGAGTCATACCAAGAACTTCGTCATTCTAGCCTGCTGCACAGCATCAGAGACAAACCAGGGCTAACACCAGCAGAGAGAGGACAACAGCTCCTTCAGCATGCACACGAGCATCTGAACAATGACCCATATATGTTATCTTGACCTCAGATGATCTGTAATATATTCAAGGAAAACATCCAAAACATCCCCAGGGTGCTAGTCTGGGCCCAGACTGACAACACTTGCTAGCTACTTACAGCAATCACGTTGACAAATGTGGTTTTCCCGGAGTACTGCAGTCCCACCAGGGTCAACTCCATCTCCTCCTTCCAGAACAGGGACCTGAACCAGTCCAAAAGCCTGTTAATGAGGGCCAGCATCTTGGATGACACAGGAGTCGCACCGTCTGCGGCTGTCTGGATGTGAGTTGGTGAGCAGGCTAAACAGGAAGTAGCTGCCTGCTTTGTCAGATCATGTGATCCGCTGGCAACTGCGGCTGCGTGGTCCCGGCGCTGGTGCTCACGAGCATACCCGGGAGCGCGCTTACGCAGTGCAGGTGACGTCAGGCCACATCGACCCACCAAGGGTCCTACGTAAAGATTTATTGTTTTATTTATTATTTATCGTTGTGCTGTTTCGTATGTAAAGCTGTTCCTCAAAACTGCAAAATACCTGGTTAGAAAAATGGTTTAAATAAGGTCTTAGTATCATTTATATTACTGTAAGGGCTAAAAAGTAAATAACATTTACTTAAGCACATAAAAGTCATAATTCTAAGGGAAAGGAGGAGACATTTGAAATTAAAGTAAGAATTCTGCAATTAAAGTCAAAAGGCTGAGAAAAAGGCAGAATTCTGAGACTCAAGTCAGACTTTTCATATTAATTTGACTAATATATATACACATACATATATACTTAATAAGGATAAGAAGAAGAGGAAGAAGGGTGAAAATAATAATAATATTATAATAATTATATTAATTATAAATATTTAGGAAAGGGATAATGGTGATAAATTGTGACAGGCATTCTTTTCCTCTTGTGGCAAGTTTTTGTGGCCAATTCAGCAATTATTTTTAATCACAATATATTGTTGACATGTATGGTAGCATGGTTAGGGGTGGGCAAGCAAAAATGATGATAATTATTAAAATGAATAAATAAAACAATTAAAATATTAGAAAAACAAAGACAAGATAATAAAAAAATATAGAAATAAATTCAACTTGTGATGATGAAAGTGATTCCTATTTCATATCTATGTTAGTAAAAAGTTGATGATTGACCGATTTAAACCAAGTGAGAGATGGGTGAGTTGGAATCATTGTAAAAAGATTGTAAAGTTTGGGGGAAATGGGCATTATATGTTGCTATCCTGCCTAAAATGGAAAGTGGAAGGTGCATCCAAGGAAGGAGGTCATCATTTATTGTTTTGAGTAACAGAGTAAGGTTCAGACTGACCAACTATTATGGCCTGGAGGAAATTTTGATACCCAAATATGTGATTCTATAAAATGATTCTAAGAGTTTGATGGTTTCTTTTATTGGTTACTGTGGGTTTTGTAGAAAGAGGAGAATATCATCTGTACAGAGACTTATCTGGTGGTGCATGTTGGAAGTTTGAATACCTTTAATGAGAGCATTCTGACAGATCACTGCTGCCAATGGTTCGATGAAAATGGTGAACAAAGAGGGAGAGAGTGGACATCCTTCCCTAGTCCCCCTGTGCAGTGTGAATCTTTGTGAGGTTAGTAAATTGGCGATAACTATAGCTGTGGGTAAGGTGCATAGTGTTTTTATCTAGTTGAGAAATGATTCCCCAAAGCCAAATCTTAGAAGTGTATGTATAAGAAATGACAAGCTCACTCTTCAGCATCCAAGACAGCTATAATGTTTTTTTGATGTTATGAAGCTGAATATTGCACTAGGTTAAGAAGTCTGTGCGTTTTGTTCGAAGAGTTCCTGCCTTAAATGAATCCAGTTTGGTTGGGGTAAATTAACTTGAATTATTTTTTTTTTCAATTCAATGGGAGACTGCATTTGTGATTATTTAATGTCTGCATTGAGGATTGATATGGCAGTAGCTGGATGGAAGGGTTGGATCTTTGTTTGGTTTAAGAAGGAAGGAGATTGATGGTACGTTCATGCTGCAGGGAAATTTGGAGTTCTGCCTTACCTCTGTCATCATTATAAAAAGTACTGCTAGAATGGGCTAAAACTGTTTGTAGAACTCAGGGAAGGCATTGAGTCCCAGTGCTTTGTTATTAGGCAAACTATTGAGTACAGTGACGATTTCTGTGTCAGTTAAGGATAAGTCCCTTGTTTTCTTTTGTTCAGTTGTAAGTTTAGGTAAATGTATATTGTTAAAGAATGACTTGATTTCTTGGTTTGAGCTGTCATCTGAAGTGTAAAGTTTGGGTTAAAAGTCTTTAAAGGTTTTATTTATTTATTCTGGTGAGTTTGTTGGCATCCCTCAAACAAAACTACTCATACTACTAATTTTCATCTAGGTTACTGTCAAAACGCAATACTCTGCCAAGAATTCACCGGTCATTAGTAGGGCTGGGAATCAACATTGTTAAGCATATGCCTTGTGAGTAAAGGGCACCACGCTCTCATCAGAGGCAGTCAGCAGAGTTGATAACAAAGGTGTCAAAGATGTCATCATGGTATACAGAGGGCAGAGAAGGTCAAAACTGTGGCTTAATTTTTGAGAAATACATGCTTTTTGCACAACATTTAAATGTTGAAGACACCAGCAACTCCTAAGCAAGCAGTCATCTGTGCAGCATGGCGCCGAATATCGGGAGTGACATGTGTTTCACATGTTACCAAGGAAAACATTTGTAGGCCAACTTTTGCCCACACAGAATCCACAGGATTTGATAAGGAAAACTACAGATCAATAATAAAAATTGACAATGGCTTTGATATCAATAGAATCTTATCAATTCCCAACCCTTGTGATTAGGCAGTAATTTCCTGTGAGAGCACATATGTTTTTTTAACAGTGTATTTTAAGTACAGTAATGTGCAGCTCCTGGTTAAAGTATCTTTGCTTTAGACAAGTTTTTAAATCATTTTTCTTTGTTTTTAATGTTGTTAGTCGGGGCTTGGGGAGCAGAAGAACATGACACCTTTTTCTAAACTCTCAGTTCACTGAGAAATGCTCAAAGCCTCTTTGAAGAAAATGCCCCTTGCAATGCTCCATTTTTCCTGTGTTGTATGATGTAATAGCTATACAGCCTCCACCTACATGTGTGTTTTCTGCTTATCACAGGCAGACGCAATGACTGTTTTGAAAGTCTGCCCTGCACCCCTCCTCCTCCCTCCCATCAGACATGGTTGGGCAGCTAATCAGCACAGAGCTCATGATCATAGCCCCCCATTACCTTCCCCTCAAATCCAAGTGTTCCCAAAGGAGAGGGAAAAAGAGCTGCATCCGATCCCCTACAGTGAAGAAATTGTATTTTTTTTCATCCAACTTAAATTAAATCCTTGTTTAATAGACACCCAAGACATGGTGGAAACAGTTTAACACACCACGTTTAGCTTTTCTCCCTTTTTAATTTGTTTTGGTGTTGGTCAGGGCTTTTCTGTGTGGAGGATGCATGTTCTCTCTGGCATGCATGGGTTCGCTCTGGGCAGTCCAGCTTCCTCTCACAGACCAAAAACATGCTCATTAGGTTAACTGATGACTCCAAATTGCCCTGAGGTATGAGTGTGTGCGTGAATGGTTGTCTATCCATGTGGCCTTGAGATCAATGGGCGAACAGTGAGACCCAGTGTTAGCTGGGATGGGCTCAAGCCCCTGCAACCCCAGAAAGGGGTACGAGGTACAGATAATAGATGAATGGACAAATTGTTTTGGGATAAAATACCAGTCCACCTAAAAAGTAACCCTCAAAAGTTGACAGATTTATTTTGATGTTGTTTTAATGTCCTTATTAATTTTAACTGTTATTCTTTTTTTCAGCCTTTACAGTATTAAATCAAACAGAAAATAATGTTAGTTAAACTGGTGTTATTACCACATTCCCAATGGGTTTAAAAATGTAGGTAAGGGACTAATAGGAGCTTTCAAAACAGCTAATCCTGACCTAATTGCTGTAATTGGCCTGTGATGTGCCACTTAGCTAAAAGACTTTCTTAAAGGCTATTGTTTTTCCCCGGAGAGCTCCTTTTTGAGTAACAAAGTACCTCTTAATATGATATATATTTGGATCGACTGCTCAGGAAGGGTAGTAGCAGTTGAGTAAAAAAATAATTTCTAAGATTAAAGTCAGAATTCTAAGAAAAAAACTCAGAAGGGAGAGTCGGGATCCTGAGACTGAAGTCTGAATTTAAAGATAAAAGTCAGAATTCTGAGATTAGAGTTACAATTGTGAAGAAAACAGTCAGAAGTCTAGGATTATGGTCAAAATTACAAGGAAAGTAAATTCTAAAATTGAAATCAGTAATCTGACAACAAGTATGATTATTCCATCTATCCATCCATACATTGTACATACCGCTCATCCCTTTCACAGTCCCAGGGGGCTGCTGATTAAGGGCGACATAGAGGGACGGACAACCATTCATGTTTTTCATGTATATATGTATATGTATATTCATATATGTATATATTTATATATGAATATACACATACATATGTATATATGTATGTGTATATTCATATATATGTGTGTTTGTGTGTGTGTGTGTGTGTATATATATATATATATATGTATAAATATAGATATAGATATATAGATAGATTTTTATATCTATATAGATAGATAGATAGATAGATACATACATATAAACATATATACATATATATACATTACTGTGCTGGCCACTCGATGTTTTCAAGCTTACCATCTTGTTCTTTTTTCCTGATGTAGTTTTGGCAGTTTTGACTAATGTTTTGGGTCATTATCTTGCTGTATGATGAACTCCTGACCAGTTAGGCTCATACTAGAGGGTACTGCATGGTGCTGCAGAATGCTGTGCTAGCCATTTTGGTTCAGGGTGCCTCTCACTCTGTACAAGTAAACAACCCTGGATCCAGCAAAATAGCTCCAGACCATCACACTTCCTCCTCCATGTTTGTCAGTTGATGCCACACACTGTCGAATCAGCCTTTCACCTACTCAACGGCGTACAAAGATCCTGCGTGATGAACCAGAGATGTCAAATTTTGATTCATCAGACCATAATACCTTCTTCCAGTCTTCAGTAGTCCAATGGCGGTGTTTCATGGCCCAGGGAAGCCTCGTTGTCTTATTCTGACATCTTAGCAATGGCTTTCTTGCTGCAGCTCATCCTGTCAAACCTGCAGCTCGAAGTCTTCTCTTCACAGTTGAAACTGAGAACTGATTACTACAACCACTATTAAGCTGTGCTTGAAGCTGATGTCCTGTGAGCCGCCTGTCTCGCAAACTGTTAACTCTCAGAAACTTGTCCTCTGATTTAGTTGTGGCTTTGGGTCTGCCAGACCTCTTCCTGTCAGCGTTTCTCCCAGTTTCTGAGTGCCTTTTGATGGTGAAGAAAGCTGTACTCACTGACACCTTGACTTTCTTTACAATTTCTCTGTAATAAAGACCTACATTTTTAAGTGTTATGATAGTCTGTCTCTTCCATTGTTAATTGCCTTTTTCTTGCCATTTTTGTAGCAACATCTGACTTTCTGCAGTACAGTGCTGTTCAACTGATGCTCACAAGGGTATGGTACCACAGGGTATGCTTTTCTGCAGACAGAGGGGGTTGTGAGCAATCAAGACAAGTTGGAACACCTGTAGGAATTAGTAGAGCCAACTTTCAAGGCTTGATCAACCTTCATTGCTGCAGAACAGCTTTAAATTTTTAACCCATTTCATGTTCCCTGAAAGAGGCCTTTTTGTATAATTCTGAAATGCACATAATGTTTCAGTTTTGAGTAACCTAACCTTTTCTTTTAAGCTATGGCAGTACAGCACTCACCTTTGTGACATTTCAAGATATTCATTGGACCCGCAACACTTGAGTTGCAATAAATAACTGGAAATATTGGGGTGTTCTAAAACTTTTGACCGGTAGTCTGTAGATATATATATATATAATTCAAATAGAATAAAGTTACTTTAAATAAGTACACGGCCATGGGTTTCAAGTGTATTTACACAAAATTTCTACTTCTGTTGCAAGCTGTAATTTTATGTCCAGCTATTTCAAAATTTTAATCTAGATTTTTAAATTTTACATATATCCATACATCCTACATATCCATGCACTTTGTTCTTTCTTGTTGCTCTGTACAAAAATTGCTTATTACTGCTATAACACTGTTAATTACCACACTGTGGGTTAAATGAATGTTTCTTAACTATCACACATAATTCAAAAAAGGCTACAGCAACTATATATATAAATAGAAGCTAGAATAAAAAAAATCATTTTTCAATTAAACGAGGCAAACAGTCCATAATTAGACAAGAAAATAACAAAACACTTACAATGTTAAAAGCCTCCCAGAATGGGCACAAATTCATCAGTTTTACTGTATTCATTTTATTTTTCTGCATTTCCACTGAGATTTTACTGGAGACTGCTCATGTGCCTCAACTAACACCAGAGCAGATTATTCCTGAGAGACAACTGAGACTTTTTCAGACCAAACTCAGATAAATTAATTCCTTTTAATATGAACCCGGAGAAATTACTATTAACATAGGTGTAGTCAATTTAAATCATTTGATACAATCAGAAATTTATGGCAAAAAAAATGTCCTTGTACACAGGACTAGGATGGGTGGGATTCTCTGGTTGATGCATTAATTATGAAGCATCATGGTTAAAATGTAAAAATTACTCAAACAAATCCTGAAACCCTGAACTTGTTTATTTTAATAGTCAACACAAACAACCCAAAGCACAGACATTAAACGTTTAGTTAAATTACCTATAAAATAACATGTCCATGATGGAAAAAACATCTCTAAAACAGAGGATTCTTCAAAGCAGGCTTCAAACCTGCTGGACTATTCTCTGCATCTGATTTTAATTAATCAATTAATTAAAAGCTCTGAAGTTGAATTGGATGAAGTTATTGCTAGACTATACTAGTACATAGAATTTCATACAGGTTAAATATAAATAAATTCCTAACTCGATAACTGACCCATGCTGCTTTGTGTCTTTATCTGCTGCATTTGACTGATAAGCTGGGACAGAAGCAGATCCCCTCATCTTTAAAATCAGTCACATTATCTGTTAACTCTGTTCCCTATTGTTAAAAGGTGAAATTTAGGAACCAAAACCTAAGGATCTGTCACCAGCTTGATTAAAAAGGTTATACTAGTTTTATTCAAACTCAGTTCAAGTACATTATAAGTTGTTCTCTGCTCCAGTGACATTTCCAACTTGGACAAAAAGGTTACTGATTATACCAATTAAACTTCAGCAATTAAAATACATATCCATCTAGCAAAAATAACCACAAATATTTACTATGATTAGACAGAGGGAAGAACTGTTATCCAAAAAAGTTAAAACCACTCCCTAATGTACTTGTTACAGTATCTCCACATCATCATGAAACCTGCAGAATTGAGAAGAATTCAAAGTTCAGATAAAAACTTAACAAAAATCAGTGTAGTGTCTGCTCCATCAGTTTATACTGCAGCCCTGGAGAAATGAAAGAAGAAAGTGTTAGGCTCTCATGTGAATGTGATACATCACCACTTCAATGTTTGTCATTTTATTTGACAGAATAAAAAAATCTGATTTCCTACAAACATAATTTTGTAAAAGCACTGATAATTACCCTTGGCCTGACAAGTGAAGTGTATTTATCAGGGGCCGCTGCCGTCATTGTTGTGGTGTAAATCGTTATGCTGAAAGTTTGTAAACATAAACACAATTATACATGTAAGATCACGTCACACTTAACATCTACTATTCCAGTTCTCCAAACTAGAAGCATAAACAACATTATAAAAATAATACGTCTGCTGCGTGCTCTCACTATGTTTAACATCCCGACTGTTTTAAATGAAGCTGTGCAATATTCTCCATATATGCTATGTGCCATGTGCTGAGGTATGGTGTCAAACAAAGACCTATTGACATTATTGCTGACTTGGAGCTCAGAAAATAAGAATTGGTATGCACAAAACTGCCCCATCGAATCATCATTAACAGTCATGTGAAGAAGAACAAATAGTGTACTACTTACCCATTACACACTGGAAACAGGGACAGGACCTAGAGGCAAAAAAAATCTGTTAAAATCTTTAAAATGTCCAAAAGAACAAAAAAACACAGATTTATCAACCAATACTTGCCTGATACAGCGTCTCCATGTTTATGTTTTCCTGGCCAGTTGCATTCAGTGCTAAGATTGCTGCCTCTCTGCAAAATGAAAGACAAGCAGGTCATAACTCACAATAGACTGGTGAACAAAGTCTTAAAGTCTATAGGGTTCTGTAATGAGTTTGTTGGGATGAATGGTGAAATAAGGTCCATAGTGAACACAAGCTAAAGAAATTTTGACTTTTTTTTCTACAACATTAAATATTACTGTTACTATTCACTCGAGGGTCACTCCCATAACCATGTAGATATCATCCTCCCATCCGTCATACAACTGTGTATTTTGTGTTTCAATGTAGACTCTGCACCACTGTGCATGCATAATAGATCATTTATTATAGGGATGCACCATATTGGGTTTTTACTGATATCTGATAAGCCAATATTTCCAAACAAGCCTATACCCCTATTTTTTGGCACAATATGAGGTATCTCCTTTACTAAAATGACCTGTTCCTCTCATTGTGACCGTCTATTTATGTAATACATTGATGTGGACCAAGAAAAAACAAATGTCCTTCTTTAATAGAGGATGCTTCTGTTTTCTAAAATGTAAACAATCAGTTAAAGTAAGGTAAAGCATTGTGCTACATTCACACATTCTGTGGATTATATAGCCAATATATGTGATATATATGGCTTATATGTATGGCCAAATTTTGGCAGTAAATTCTCTACTGATACCAATATTCCACGTTTTAAGCTAATACCTGCCAAAACCGATATCATGCCAGTAATATTGTGTATCCCTATTTTTTATTAACGTAAGTGTCAACACTTAGGCACGTAAATATCCTCCCATCCTATATATCCATGGACACCTTTATACGTAAACCGTGTTTTTATTCTGCAAACCACCAATAGTATGTCTGCTGCATCATTTGCACTTCTCACCATTTTACTGTTGCCCATGCAGGCTAGTATTTGTTAGCTCTGACTTCTCACTTTATATTAGATTTACATATTCCACTTTTACATTGATTTTTATTTTAAAAATTAATTCCTCTTTTTCTACTCTTTTTTAAATGTAAATATCCTCTAGTCTGTTCTTAGAGAGTGAAGTTAACTGAAGTTATATTCCTTGTATTTCTAATATACATGCCCAATAAAGCTGATTCTGACTCTTTTACATCCGGCATTGTACGACTTGATAATTAGGACTATTACGTATTTACCAACTGCTAGCTAGGACAACACAGCTGCGCAGGGACACTGAAAATTATAATTTTTGATTGTCTTTAAAAATAATGTTGATGCAGCCATGATGATCAGGCACACAGAAGAAAATCTGTTCAAGAACAGGTTAGAGCATGAGACTAAAGTTGTAGTTTAAAGCTGTAGTCCTGTAACAGCCTGAAATTTCCCCGTGTGGGACGAATAAAGGTTTATTCTATTCTATTAGTTTACTCATACTGATAATATTTATACTTCAAATTTTATGAAAGCAGTGTTCATTAGTAGAGATGATGAACAAAACCTGTTAGTGTCATAAATGATTTTTGTTTGTTTTTGGGGTTTTTTTTTGGCCACAGAGCCTGACCAAACCCATAGTATGTGCCCAGTACAGGTGTCTTTCCTTTGCTCTTTCCTATTTTCCACCTGACATAGTGGACATTTTACACTATTTTGTTTTGTTTATTGAGATCCCCATTAACTTCAGCGTTGCTGGAAGCTATTCTTCCTGTGACACTACAATTTGCACAATCACTGCTGCTGCTGGAGTTCACATCTTACTTCCCCTTCACCCCACGGTCAAGCTTTGAATGAAGCACATTGAAGGGAGGCATGGTGGGACTTTCCAAATATTTAGGACTTTCAACAAATGGGAGTGTTGGCAGAAAATTAACCCTGCTGCTCACATTGGTTAGACAACAAATGAATGTGCACTTCAGTTTGTTCCCCACACTGTGTTTATCTTAAGATGAGGAGTTGTCAGGCACCAAATTGGTGTGCTCCTACCTTGAGGGCTCAGGAAATATCCGACCCCTAACCCCCAAATTCCACATAAAGCGAACACGCCGCGAACCGGCCGTGAATTGTACTGCTGAGCACTTTGCTCCCTCTCTCTACTATCAGAGCACTTCCACAGCACGCACTCTGGTGCGGCAGTGACGCACCACTTAAGTGGCAGTGTGCTCCACTTCACTGCCAAACCTCGTAAATTCACTGTCGTCAGAAAGCACCAGAAAAGAAGTCAGATGTGTGGAGTATCCAGTACTTTCAAAATGAAACACAATGCACGTACTCCCGAACATAAATTTCCTCAATTGGTTGTCATAATGTCCCAACCGGAGGACCAAGCATCAGGTTAACAGCTGGTTAGAGGGCCTCAGAGGCAACATGACACCATGGATGAAGAAAAGTTCATCATGGAGGTACAGAAATATATATAACATTGTACAGTATCTCACAAAGTGTGTAAACCCCTCACATTTCTGCAGGGCAGTATTCCAACATGATAATGACCCGAAAGAACACCTCCAAGATGACCACTGCCTTGCTAAAGAAACTGTGGGTAAAGGTGACGGACTGGCCAAGCGTGTCTCCAGACCTGAACCCTACTGAGCATTTGTGGGAGGTCCTCAAAAGGAAGGTGGAGGAGCACAAGGTCTCTAACATCCACCAGCTCCATGATGTTACAAGCTCCATGAGTATACAAGCTGTACACTCACTACTTTACATTGTGTCACAGTGTCTTTTCTTCAGTTTTGTCCCACGAAAAGATATAAAATATTTACAGAAATGTGAGGGGTGTACTCACTTTTTCTGAGATACTGTATATGACACCCAACATCCTTTCTACAAAGACATAGGTAGATAGACGTGATAAAAATCACAAAGCTGTATGGTTGGGACCAGCAAAGCGACCTTAGAGAAGCAAAGTGAGGTGCTGTTTATTTCTTTTCTCAATTTACGTGTATTGTTACCCTGTGATATCACAATGCACACGAAAATCTCGGGGAAAATCTCATGGTATTGGGCAAGCTGTTGAGTTTGTGGATATACTGTTACCTAACAGTATATTTTTATTTGCATAAGCCGAACCTGATTGGTCTACCTCAGTATTATCTCGCCCCCCCCCCCCCCCCCCCCCCCCCCCCGGAGAAATTTCTGTGCGTAGTGTTGTTTTTATTCTGAGTGAGAGATCGGCATTCAGCATGTCGAAGCTCAGAAGCTATCACTGCTTAGTTGTTGGCTGTAAACAGCCACATATATCTTCACAAATAGGCTACCAGCCTCAGAGGACCAAAGGGCCCTGTGGATTAATTTTATTTTTATGGGGAATGAGCAGCTACAGTCGGCTAAAACCTGTATGTGTGTTCCAGTCACTTTCGACTGCTTTTTCAGCTTCAGCCAGTTCAACACAGGACTGGCAACTAGACTTTTCCTGAATCCGGACTCAGTATCAACAATCCATCACCAAACCTGATGGAGGAAATGTGAGTATTTTAATGCTGTGTTGTACTTATTTTGCTCATTGCTATGAGCTAATACTAACAGCAGGGTTACCACTGCTTCACATGTTTGTCAATGTTAACGTTACTTGTTCAAAGTCTGAAGGGTAAACTTCAAAGTATGAACATTGCTACATTAGTCAAGAAGAGTTTAACAGCTGATTGAATATAATCAGTCCTTAACCCCCCCGAATACCTCTCAGTTTCTGCTAACGTTAGCCCGGAAGGTAGGCCAGGTTAGCATGTTGTGCGTTGTGTTAGCGGAGTGTGGCTGGCGCTCCGCTTCACTCGAGTTACGCAGCAGGTCTATCTTGAATTGCTGTATGTACGCTGCTCTGCTCTGGCTCATTAGCATATCAAGGCGACCTCCCTCAAAACCAGCTGTTCTAAACAGAGGGGTTATGTGAGCATTGAAAGAATGCATCTGTGCTTTATATATAGGCTTTTTGGACCAAAGCCTGTTACTAACCTTTCATGAAGACATTAAGGATCCATGTTAAACTGCAGAAAAGGAGCAAAATATGTCTCTTTTAACTGGTCAACTACGTGGTAATTGGTCAGGTCAGCACTGCTTGGCACCATGTTGTCAACAGCTCTACATTCATTCTAATGGCTATGCTCTGCAATGGTCTTTCTACTGTGAGACTATGTGCTCAAACTGATGACAGAAAGGTAGGACGTTTCAATGGCTTCATGCCATCAGTATAGGGCCCATAAGCTTTTGGTCAAGGAACCATGAACCAGAACCATGCTAACTTCCTGGTTGGCCTACAAAAAGATTGTATGTATTCCCTGCACCACTCTGCTGCATTCTTTCAATAAGTGACTGTAATGTGAGATGACTCACCTTCGATGATCTCTGGCAGGTGGGGGAAGCCAGTGGTCAAAGTTTGTCTCCACTCTGTACCATCTTAAACAGAAATGCAAAACCTAATTTTGTTTCAAGTTTGATCAAACATATAATTTGATATAAACCAAAAAGGTAGACTGCATCTTACTCTCCATTCACCGGGTCCAACGGCCAGATATCAGCTGGGCCGGTTCGGTCTCTGGTAATGACGACCCCTTCCCCTGGTCGCACACCACCCACAATGTAATACACCCCAGTGATGATGGGGATTTTTGAAAGGCGTATTATAGCATCCTGAAAGTTCTCTGCTTCCTCCAGTGTCTGCACAGTTTACAGTCAATTACTTGGTTTCATTCCTCTTTCGATAAAAATAAAAACTATGATTAGGACAATGATTCACCTCTCTCACTAGCCAGCTAACAGGGGACCTCCGATAGATGAAAGCAGACACCACGTTCTTCCACCAGTTCCACCAGTGCTCAGTGCCTGATGACAACATAAAAAAACACATAAACAATCTTCAGAATATTCATATTCATTGTTTTAAGTAAACATAAGTGTTCTGGTGTTTCATCCTACCTCGCTGGTCACCGGACACAGTAAACTTGTTTGGACTCTGTCCTGTCCATAGGCCAACATAGCCAGCAAATGATGTCCCAGAGTAAGCAACCTATGTGAAATATAGAAAAACAGTGATGAAGACACCTGGAGACATTATCATTATGAGACAACTTTCCTTTCATCTCTGTTCAGTTAAACTAACAGTGATTCCAGGCCTGAGAAATACATTGATAAAACTGACAAATCAAGTTTCTGGAAAATCATGATTTTAATAAACTGCTTTATGGTAAGTTTACCAAAAGTTTAAGTTGTTGGGCCCTAATTTCCTAGCGCAACTCAGGGTGGCGCAGGGTGGCGCTGCCTGACGCACCCTGCGCAGTGGTAATTTTGTCCTGCGCACCACCAATGCGCAGCCAATTTGGCAATTTGGTAGACCGGCTGCGCCGAGATGGGTGTGACAGCTGAACCAGCACATACATTTGTATCTATATTAATTGTCCCGTCACATCTGATGTCAGATCAGAGATGTTTGTCATAATGGAAACTCAATCTGACGGCAGCTGGAAGAGTGACGCAAACTAACGAGTTCACATCTCTCAGGCCAACCACAAACAGCCACATCATCCGATACGGAGTATCCGGCTTCTCTCATCTCATGAAATTTAAAGGAAAAGAAAAAAGAGAGAGACACTCGCTGAATAAATGTAAGTCACTCAGTGTCTGAAGGATTTACCTGTGATTGCCCATATTTCACTGTTTTCATCTTTATTCTTAACATGATCTAAAAAGATGGAGTACATTATTACAAGGAGAATGAGGAGGAGAAATCGGGAGAGAGTATTTCACCAAAGGTTCTGCTATTTGGCAATGACAGACCAGAAATGCAGGTGGATCACAAGCATGATGAATGGATTAGCTGCTGTGTTTAAATGTAATTATCACTTAATTTTGTACTCCTAGTTATGACACAGGAACAGATTACATCTGTCCTGCGAGGTGGTCCACATGGTGACGCGCATCATGGCCTCCGATGCTTGGCCCGATGGCCCCTGCGCTCTCCCAGTTTCTGCAAAAGTGACAGCGCCTCTGACCTTCTTCGCCACCGAGGTAAAACTGTCACTGCGCCTTGCCCGCGGCGCATTTAAAGGCGACGAGAGGCGTCCTTTGATTGGTGAAGATTAACACTCAGCTGTGTTAAACCCACTCACGCCTCCTTTCCTCCCTCTCTGCTACTTGCGCCAGTGGGAATGACGGAGGCGTGGGTGCGCCTCGCTGCGCCGGACTGCGCCGTGCATTAATCATGCAAAATGCCCTGGACACACCCCGTTGGCGCAGCGCAGATGCGGCACAGGGCAGGTGCGCCGCGCCTGCGCCTGGTCTACGAAATTACAGCCCCTAGTTAGAAACTTGATTGTAGAATCAGTGTTCTAAGGACCTTTAGATTCTCAATACTCATCCATACTCCTCAGTCTGGATCTTTGCAGAAATTATGATTAAATGCACTTTTAGTGGAAGTCCGCAAAATTTACACCTGACACTAATCCAGTGAAAGAGATGACAAGTATTAACAAATACAGAAATGATCAATAGTTTTCTTTTGGGCTTGTATGCTTTAACATAAAGACATCAACATTAATATCAGCCGGTGTCTTGTACAGAACTTTCAGATCCTGAGTGTTACTGAAAACTCCTCTTCTCAAACTACATAATGAACTTCAAACGACAAGATTAGAGCTCATCTTCAACCCCAAAATGGACATTTAATTTACCATTAAAAATACAGTTTGTAAAATTCTACCACCAGGTGGCTCTCACACAAAACTAAACTAGAGATGGTGAGCAGAGACCACATATATATGATGGTGGGTGACCCCCAGTCACCTCCACCCTTTCTTTTTCTGTTGAGGACTCGTTTTAAGACGTGTGTTTACTAACGGCAAACCGGCCAATCCATTTCAAAGATAGTTACAACATAATGAGGAAAAAAATATTTTGAAGTAGACCTTGCTCACGCTATTCACAAAGCATTTGTTAAATAAAGTCCTTGATTTTAAAAGATGCGTAAACAGTAAATATGGTTGAAGGTGACAGCTCTCTCCTCTTGGGCTGTTCCGTTACGTGGGTCTTGGAGATGAATCACAGAGGGGGTTTTGCTGACAGACGGGACAGCAGCCAGAGAATAATGGTGGTCCACCACAGGCAAGCAACACTTACATGAAACAGATACAGGAACAGAATGGTGAGATTGAGTAGCAGTTCCCAGTATCTTGTGCAGCACTCCCTGATGTTATATTCCACATTTTCATGGCAACGATAACCAAGACATATCTGTCACAGTCACTTACCATGGCCGCCATGATGGACAGAACACCTGACATTTATACAAATGATGACTGTCTTTGTCTTACTAAATATTTGATTAAATTTTGCTCAACTAAAACAAATAAAATTTAGAATGAGTCATTTTGTATCAACAAAAACTTCTCTCAAAATTTAACATATTTGATTTATAAACATTTTGGTTAAAATATATCAAAATCTTTTTTAAAGCAGATAAGAAGATGATTAAAATCATGAATCAAGTTTGGTGTGGAAAAAAATGTTATCATGTTCTCAGGTCATTTCACCCAGCCCTTTTTATTTTGGGATTATAGTTCCAATCATCACAGTAATGACACTGCCATGGAGGTTGTGTTTTTGCCAGCGTAAGTCTGTTTCTTTGTTAGTCTGTCTGTTTGTGTGTTACTAACACAATATAAAAAGTCCAGAACAGGGAACATTGGTCATGGCACAAGAAAGGATTGATTAGATTTTGGTCGTGATTCAAATATAGAATACAATACTTTTAGGGAAGCATGCATTGGATTTTTGCGAATGTCCTATATACCAATATTTCTGAACTCATTATCGCTGATACAGATATTTTCTGTCACAAATTCTTTACTTTATGACAGCTGAATTGTAGCTTTCAATGTGATGGTCTATTTGTGTGAGGAACAGATGCAAAACAAGAAAAACAACATTTAACTCTTGAAAAAATGAAACTAGACCACCTTGGCTAGTAAAGTCAGAAATGCATTGGCAGAGGTTTGTGCTCTCTCAGCACCTCTAGTTAAGTTTTAGAACACTTTAAAAAAAAAAAAAACAGTACCTCTCCTTTCTTTAGAAAAACCAAGTTGATAGTAAGATTCCTCAAGACAGAGTGTGGATAGTCGAGGTTCCTGCCGTGGTACAAGTTCCCCTTTTTATCCTGGGCTATGATGCTGGTGCAGAATCTAGACACAAAATGTTTATTTGCATGAATGAAGGGGCATCTGCCTTGAACCTGCACACTTGTTTTACAAAATACATATCTACCAGGGATGGGAATTGATAAGATTATTATACCAATGTCCTTATTAATTCTACTTATTGATCCCATCATTTATTTATTTTTTTATTCTCTTTCTATTCTCATGGGTCTATGAGTGTAAAAAAATCTGACTACACAACTTGTATACTGTATACTGCACTTCGCAGCCCCTGTCAGTTTGATTCTGTTAAAAATTAAGACACACTTTGTCTGCCTCTGTCTCCTGTCTGCCATGATCACTACCTCTAATCCTGCGCTCACGCCGAACGCAACTTTGGCGACCTCGGCGACCATTCTCCATGTAAAGTCAATGTACAGCCGTGATGAGGTGGGGCTAACCCTCCCGTGACGTGACGGACATGTCCTGGGCGACCACAAAATGAGGTATTTATGGACACGCAACGCGACTTCAATATCAGTCGCAAAGTCACGTTCGGTGTGAACGCAGCTTAAAGGTGCATTCATACCGAACGCTGCTTGGCGACCAAGATCGCGCCGCTAACCCAAGTATCACCTGTACAAATTTTTCAACTTTTGCGACTGAGCACGGTGACCTGGTCCATGTCCAAAGCGACCCCAGAGTTCCCATCTGCAGCAACAGGGGCGCCGCCCCCATGTCTCCAAAGATGCGACCAAGTCGTCCAGATCTTGGCTGTTACATCGTGTGAGATCTGGTCGCCCCGTGGTCGCGGCTGATCGTGGCTGTACATCAACTCTGCATGGACAGTGGTCACTAAGGTCGCCCAAGTCACATTCAGTGTGAATTCACCTTATGCCTTAACTCCTACCTGACACCTTGCGTTCATTCTGGCTTTAGTCAGATGATAATGCAGACAATATGGATTATTTAATGCACTAACAGAGTGGTGCAGAAAAAAACGCCTAAACACACAGAAGTGAATTAGCATTTGATGGTTCCCAAATCCCCAAAGAAATTGGGATTTAGAATACCGGTTTCAGATAAGTGCCTGAAGTAAGGTTTGTGATGAACATGTGAACATACGGTTATGTTGTTTCATGAGCATAACTAGGTGCATCTGATGTTTCCTGCTGTTGAATCTTAAACCATTGTTGCGTGTTTAAGTCAATGGTTGCTAACTAACTGCCAAAAAGGACTACAAAAAAAACGGCTGTGGACCCAACAGCAAGCATTTCTGATTATTGTTTTTTAGTAATCAATTACACTATTGCCACAGCCATGAGGCCCAACTTGATCAGGTCACTCAATTATGAGGAAACTCTCAAACAAGAGTTCAAAATAAGATGACAAAACACTGGAAATATTGTGATCGCTGTAAGTCAAACTACCATGTTGTAGTTTCATTGTAGCTTACTAACAGTTTTTTACTCTTGCCAATAACATTTAGGCCTAAATTATTAGTAGGTTCATTTGATAAGATTATCACAGAAAGCAGAACATGTAAGTGTCATAATTTTTGTTCTCCACAGAGCTTATTAACAGCAATGCCCCAAAACAAAGTGAAAAATCCCAAAAGCTTTTAGTAGGCTAAAAGTTAAGGGAACAAGCGTGGTGCTAACTTACAGGTTGGCCTACTAAAATATGTTTATCCCTGAACCAATCTATTTCTAACTTTCTCACCTTAAAATGGTGTTTTCCAAGTCAATAACAGTTTATAATTTTCAACATGGAAAATGTTGTCCATCCCATTTCCACTGAGCACCCTGGTCACCTGCTTTCAGCACTGTATAACTTTGGCAACAATTCTGCTGAGAGAAACCTGAACTGCTTTTTTACAACAATTATTCATACACACAACATTTGTGCTGAAAAGAAGCCAGATGGCTTGTCTTTGTATCGTTTGCTATGAAGGCTAAGGGCAAACGACAAAAAGGGCAATGACAGATAAAAGAATTAGATGAATGCCACTTTCACTGTTGAAAGTTATCATTCAATTCAGTGTTAATTTTGTTGAGAAATTATTTTTCGTCACAGTTCTCGTCAAAAACCTTTCTCCCCTGGCAAAAACTAGACTATAATTAATAAACACAAGTGCACATGGACAAAAACTAAATTAACTGAAATGTTCATCCACAAATAAAAACTAGACTAAAATGTCTGACAGAGACTAAATCCAATCAGACCAAATTTTGCCATGTAGAAAGTAAGGGCAAATTAGGAATATATCCAGTCACAGCCACCTGATTGTGTCGAAAAGGTTGGATGAGTTCTGAGGGACATCCAATCACAACTACAGGTTTACTGTTTGCTGTCAATTCTAGTATTGCAACTGAGATGCTCTGCCAGGTAGCCTAAATGAAGGTGACTGCATTTCACAGAAAAGTTAAATTTATACATTCAAACTTTACTAGCATTCAATAAAAGGTTATTAGATGTTTCATTTTATCCAAGTGTAAAACATGACTTCAGAAATTCAAGGAAAAATAACAAATACCTTACTTCACATTTAAAAAAAAATTACAGTAGATTTCATTGACTAAAATGTTGTGAAATTTCATCAACTAAGACTAAAATTAAAATAATTTAGATGACTAAATTAAGACACACTAAAAGATATTTTAGACAAAAGAATATAACTGCATCTAAATTAAAAAGTGCTGTCAACATTAACATTGATTCTATTACCAATACATTTTCTACAAAACTATGTTTAAATTAAAATGTACATATTGTTAAAACCAATTTTAACCGAAAATCATCCCTAATTTCCCATCCCTATCCTCTTTATTGTACACAAGTTTATTATTTGAATAGATTTAAAGCCATACATACGCAGTTACTTCGTAGGCAAAGTTGAGAATAATAATATCTGAAAGGCTCCCTCCGAAGTGTTCTGCGAGGCCATTGATCTCCCCTGCATAAGGCTGGGGGATGAACTTATCCAGGTCTGTGACGATGGGTTTGACAGCTTGATGCACCCATTTAGGAACAGTGGAGCTGGGCAAAAGGAAGAAATGACAAGAAGAAGCAGGAAACAGGTCAGTACTTGTTGTAGGTACTAGATGAAGCCATTGACATAATGATTATAAAACCTAAAGTATTTCACCGCTTGGGGAAAATGTTGTGTATTGTGTTGTCACAGACCAAACAAACTGCTGTGTCACTTTCATTGAGGCCATTCTGCAAATGATCATTGTTCATATTGTAATGATTGTCACCACTGACTATCGGAAAAGTTTACTTCATCGGCCGTATCAGTGCTTTACAGAGATCTGAAACTGCACAGTGCTGATTTGACTTTACTGAATGTCTCACTGAATGTCACCATAACATTCTGAGAAAAGAGTAAAAGTCTGAGGAAAACTCACTCAATGATCCCCGCGGCGGATTTCCTCAGAAAGTCTGCGTCAAAGACTTTGGTCAGAGGCGCCCAGCGCACCTCTGGATCATCGTCCAGGCTGATATTTAGGGTGGGTGGAGAGAACTCTGCCCCGCCAGAACTCACCGCGAATCCGAGCAGCAGCACCGGGAGCACCGCTGCCCGCGTCACCATGGTCGGTCCACTCAGAGACGGCCCGGCTGACACCGGAGACACTGCGGAGCTCCAATGGCAGGCGCTGGACCTCTGGTCTGTAATTCACCGGAAATAACAAAACTCACACTTCCGCTCCGAGATTTTCAGAATAAAAGCGGAAACCAAACGAACACTGCCTGGCCAAAAAAAATCGCCACCCAAAAAAAGGTCACACACTCTAATATTTCATTGGACTGCCTTTAGCTTTGATTACAGCACGCATTCGTTGTGGCATTGTTTCAATAAGCTTCTGCAATGTCACAAGATTTATTTCCATCCAGTGTTGCGTTAATTTTTTACCAAGATCTTGTATTGATGATGAGAGAGTCTGACCACTGCGCAAAGCCTTCTCCAGCACATCCCAAAGATTCTCCATGGGGTTAAGGTCTGGACTCTACGGTGGCCAATCCATGTGTGAAAATGATGTTTCATGCTTCCTGAAGCAATTTCACAATTTGAGCCTGAAGAATCCTGGCATTGTCATCTTGGAATATGCCTTTGCCATCAGGGAAGAAAAACCTGGTCATTCAGTGTATTCAGGTAGTCAGCTGACCTCATTCTTTGGGCACATAATGTTGCTGAACCTAGACCTGACCAACTGCAGCAACCCCAGATCATAGCACTGCCCCCACAGGCTTGTGCAGTAGGCACTTGGCATGATGGGTGCATCACTTCACCTGCCTCTCTTCTTACCCTGATGGGCCAATCACTCTGGAACAGGGTAAATCTGGAGACCACATGACCTTCTTCCAGTCCTCCAGAGTCCAATCTTTATGCTCCCTAGCAAAGTGAAGCCTTTTTTTCCAGTTAGCCTTACTGATTCGTGGTTTTCTTGAGGCTACACAGCTGTTCAGTTCCAATCCATTGAGTTCCCTTCACACTGTGCGTGTGGAAATGCTCTTACTTTCACTATTAAATATACCCCTAAGTTCTACTGTTGTTTTTCTTCGATTTGATTTGGTCAAGTGATCACCGATGACGATCATTCAGGATTTTATTCCGACCACATTTCTTCCATGAAGACGATGGATCCCCACTATCCTTTCAATTTTTAATAATGTGTTGGACAGTTCTTAACCCAATTTTAGTAGTTTCTGCAATCTCCTTAGATGTTTTCTCCGCTTGATGCATGCCAATGATTTGACCCTTCTTAAACAGACTAACATCTTTTCCATGACCACAGGGTGTGTCTTTCGACATGGTTGTTTATGAAATGAGAAGCTACTCACTCAGCTGAAAGATAATAGCCCATGCAGTAATTATCCAATAGAAGGCTCGTACCTATTTGCTTTGTCAAATCCAGGTGGCGACTTCTTTTTTGGCCAGCCAGTGTATATAATAATAATCATCATCGTCATCATCATAATCATAACCATAATGGTTTATTATTATTATGATTATTATTATTTTCCTTCAATAAAAAGATGAGAAAAAACAAAAAATAAATGTGATAAATAAATGTGTTTCTGATATTTCCTCATGAAAATATGGATTAAGTTTATGATTATGACATGCAATAATTCTAGCATGATTTCATAATTTAACTCTAAACTTAAATGTTAATGCAGTGAAATGTTATAATAAAAAGAAGAAGAAGAAGAATATTAATAAGAATAATAATTACAATAACAGTATTATTAATAGGGTGGCATGCAATTAGTGCATGTGTTTCACAGGAAGAAGGTTGCTGGTTCGACCGCCATGTCAGTCAGGGTCTCTGTGTGGAGTTTGCATGTTCTCCCTGTGCATGCGTGGGCTCTCTACAGGCACTCTGGCTTCCTCCCACAGACCAAAAACATGCTCATAAGGTCAATTGGTGACTCTAAATTGCCCTTAGGTATGAGTGTGAGCATGAATGATCATTTGTCTCCTTAATACTTCAGTCATTTTTTCATTTACAGCTGCATTTTGATACCGCCTTTCAACTACTTATCCATGCACTTTGTTCTTTCTTGTTGCTTTGTACAAAAATTGCTTATTACCGCTGTAACTTTATTAATTACCACATTGTGGATTAAATGAATGTTTCTTAACTATCACACATAATTCAAAAATAGGGCTAAATATATTTAAACTGTACAAGCTACAGCAACTACCAAAAATAGAAGCTGGAATAAAAGAATCATTTTTCAATTAAACGAGGCAAACAGTCCATAATTAGACATAGACATACATAGAATTTTTATACAGGCTAAATATAAATAAATTCCTAACTCAATAACTGACCCATGCTGCTTTGTGTCTTTATCTGCTGCATTTGACTGATAAGCTGGGACAGAAGCAGATCCCCTCATCTTTAAAATCAGTCACATTATCTGTTAACTCTGTTCCCTATTGTTAAAAGGTGAAATTTATTAACCAAAACATGAGGGGTTTTCATCAGGTTGATGAAAAGGGTTTTTTCAGTTTATTCAAACTCAGTTCAAGTACATTATAAGTTGTTCTCTGCTCCAGTGACATTTCCAACTTGGACAAAAAGGTTCCTATTATACCAATTAAACCTCAGCACTTAAAATACATATCCATGTAACAAAAATAACCACAAATATTTACTATGATTAGACAGAGGCAAGAACTGTTATCCAAAAAAGTTAAAACCACTCCCTAATGTACTTGTTACAGTATCTCCACATCATCATGAAACCTGCAGAATTGAGAAGAATTCAAAGTTCAGATAAAAACGTAACATAAATCACTGTACTGTCTGCTCCATCAGTTCATACTGCAGCCCTGGAGAAATGAAGGAAGAAAGTGTTAGGCTCTCATGTGAATGTGATACATCACCACTTCAATGTTTGTCATTTTATTGGACAGAATAATAAAATCAGATTTCCTACAAACATAATTTTGTGAAAGTACTATAAATAATTACCCTTGGCCTGACAAGTGAGGTGTATTTATCAGGGGCCGCTGCCGACATTGTTGTGGTGTAAATTGTCGTGCTGAAAGTTCATAAACATAAACACAATTATACATGCAAAATCACGTCACACTTAAAATCTGCTGTTCCAGTTCTCCAAACTAGAAGCATAAACAACATTATAAAAATAATACGTCTGCTGCGTGCTCTCACTATGTTTAACATCCCGACTGTTTTAAATGAAGCTGTGCAATATTCTCCATACATGCTATGTGCTGAGGTATGGTGTCAAACAAAGACCCATTGACATTATTGCTGACTTGGAGCTCAGAAAATCATCATTAACAGTCATGTGAAGAAGAACAAATAGTGTACTACTTACCGATGACACACTGGAAACAGGGACAGGACCTAGAGGCAAAACAAATATGTTAAAATCTTTAAAATTTCCAAAAGAATAAAAAACACAAGAGACTTATCAACCAATACTTGCCTGATACAGTGTCTCCATGTTTATGTTTTCCTGGCCAGTTGCATTCAGCTCTTTGTTTGCTGCTTCTCTACAGAATGAAAGAAAACAGGTCGTAACTCACAAGTGCAGTGATATGTACTCAAGTGCTGAAGTGAGTTAGCATTATAGCAGTCCCAGGGTGAAATAAGGTCTATCGTGAACACAAGCTAAAGAGATTTTGACTTTTTTTTTCTACAACATTAAAGATTACTGTTACTATTCACTCGAGGGTCACTCCTATAACCATGTAAATATCATCCTCCCATCCGTCATACAACTGTGTACTCTGTGTTTCAATGTAGACTCTGCACCACTGTGCATGAATAATAGATCATTTATTATAGGGATGCACCATATTGAATTTTTACTGATATTTGATATGCCACCATTTTCAAACAAGCCTATACCCCTATTTTTTGGCAGTGGTATGAGGTATCTCCTTTACTAAAATGATCTGTTCCTCTCATTGTGACTGTGGGCTCTAATTTCATAGACCAGGTGCAGGTGCGCTGCGCCTGCGCCGCGCCAGCAGGGTGTGTCCAGGGCATTTTGCAATTTTCCTGCACAGCGCAGACCGGCGCAGCGAGGCGCACCCAAGCCTCCATCCCTCCCACCGGTGCAAGTGGCAACAAGGGAGGAGAGAAGGCGTGAGTGGATTTAACACAGCTGAGTCTTCACCAATCAAATGAAGAGAACCCCTGCCCAATGTAAAAAACGGTTCAATGATGTAAGGAGAGGGGGCAAACAACAGCTCTCAGTTCAAATAGGCACACGGTGGCCACGGGGGGCGGCCCCTCCACCAGCCTCACTTTGAGCTCAGCGGAGGGGATCACGTCCGCCACACTCTCCGTGATAAGTATTGAGGGCTTTGGTGGGATAGAAGTTGGGATTACGGGTAAGGCAAAAATATTTTTCTACTAATGAAGACACTCACATTTAGTAACATATATTTAAACCCCACATAATAAAGATGAGTGGTGTGGACAGGTCACAACATGAATAAATTGTGTAATGGCAATGAAATCAGAAGCACCTGTGCTGAAATGACGCATTTTCATTTTTTGCATGTGAAATTAACTTGTTTTACCCTATTGAATCATGATTATGGCATGTAACTCCTGGTTACACAAAACCAAAGATGTGAATACATTTGATTAACTGTTTATTGGCCGAACTGACAGCGGCCTGATTGATCCCCGCCACCGTAAACACGGAGTGCTGGAAAGACCTGGTGGCATGAAGGTCAGAGCTGCTGTCACTTTTACAGCAACTGGGAGAGCGCAGGGGCCACCGGGCTGCGCATCAGAGGCCACAACGCACGTCACCGTGTGGACCACCTTGCAGGACAGGTGTAATCTGTTCCTGTGTCGTGAATAGGAGTACAAAATTTAGTGAAAATTACATTTAAACACAGCAGCAGGCTAATTCATTCATCATGCTTGTGATCCATCTGCATTCCTGGTCTGTAATCGCCAAATAGCAGAACCTTTGGTGAAATATTCTCTCCCGATATCTCCTCCTCATCCTCCTTGCAATAATGTACTCCATCTTTTTAGATCACGGTAAGAATAAAGACGAAAACAGAGAAATATGGGCAATAACAGGTAAATCCTTAAGACACCGAGTGACTTATATTTATTCACGGAGCGTCTCTCTCTTTTTTTCTTTTCTTTTGAATTTCATGAGATGAAAGAAACAGGATACTCCTTATCGGATGATGTGGCTGTTTGTGGTTGGCTGAGAGATGTGAACTCGTTAGTTTGCGTCACAAGCTGCCGTCAGGTTGAGTTTCCATTATGACAAACGTCTCTGATCTGACATCAGATGTGACGGGACAATTAATATAGATACAAATGTATGTGCTGGTTCAGACGGTTACATTAAATAGTGGTTGCTATGACTGTTTATTGCATTGAAATGTGCCTGACACTTTGGATACCTGCCTGCGAGGTTTTGGTGGCGTGTGCGCACTGTGCGCCTGACTGCCAGATTACCACTGCACGGGGTGCGCTTCGCCTTGCCAAGAATAGAACAGGCTGGAGCTGGCGAGCTTTCAGCGCACCTTCCGCACGTTTTTTTGGCATGAAAGTGTCACTGCACCAAGCTGAATCTTTCGGCACCTCCCCCTGGTGCGCCGCCACAATTAGAGGCCTGTGTATTTATGTAAGACATTGATGTGGATCAAGTAAAACCAAATGTTCAGGATGCTTATGTTTTCTAAAATGTAAACAATCAGTGGGGTTGTCCAAGACGACCACTGCCTTGCTAAGGAAGCTGTGGGTAAAGGTGATGGACTGGCCAAGCATGTCTCCAGACCTGAACCCTATTGAGCATCTGTGGGGTGTCCTCAAAAGGAAGGTGGAGGAGCACAGGGTCTCTAACATCCACCAGCTCCATGATGTCATCATGGGGGAGTGGAAAAGGATTCCAGTGTCAACCTGTGAAGCTCTGGTGAACTCCATGCCCAAAAGTGTAAGGCAATGCTGAAAAACAATGGTGGCTACACAAAATATTGACATTTTGAGCCGAATTTGGACACTTTCACTTTCACACTTTTGGTGTCTGACCACTCCTCATCTAAAGATAAACACAAACCATAAATAAACACATCCTTTCTACAAGGATATAGGCAGATAGAAGTGATATAAATCACAAAGCTGTATGGTTGGGACCAGCAAAGCAACCTTAGAGACGGGAACTGAGGTGTTGTTTATTTCCGATCTCAGTTTACATGTTTTGTTACCGTGTAATAACACAATTCACAAGAAAATCTTGTTCCCCTCCCCAACATACACACACTTCCAGCTGCACAGGGCTGTGCGCCACAGCACTTCTAGTGGGTGTTGTCACCAGCCTTTCGGTCAGAGCGAAACTGGGGCGCTTCGGTGTGTGGCACGTTCGTTCTGTGTGGAATTATGGGTTAAGAGGTCATACTTTGCCTTAAATTATCCTCATATATTCACTTCACACAAAGAGTGCCCCTGATAGTGCTGTATTCTCAGTCTATCTGAGAGACTCTGTTTGAGCTCTTCCCTTTCCAGGCTCCCTTCCCAACATGGTCAAATCCACTCTGATTGGTTAACTGGTCAACTGTGTGGTAGTTGGTCAGGTCAGCACTGCTTAGCACCATGTTGTCAGCAACTCTACATTCATGCAAATGGCTACACTCTGCAGTGGTCTTTCTACTGTGAGACTATGTGCTCAAACTGATGACAGAATGGTAGGTAGAATGGCTTCATGCCATCAGTATAGGGCCAATAAGCTTTTGGTCAAGGAACCAGAACCATGTTAACTTCCTGGTTGGCCTACAAAAAGATTGTATGTATCCCCTGCACCACGCAAACACTATAATGTGAGATGACTCACCTTCGATGATCTCTGGCAGGTGGGGGAAGCCAGTGGTCAGAGTTTGTCTCCACTCTGTACCATCTTAAACGGAAATGCAAAACCTTAATTTTGGTTCAAGTTTGATCAAACATATAATTTAATATATATCAAAAACGTAGACTGCATCTTACTCTCCATTCACAGGGTCCAACGGCCAGATATCAGCTGGGCCGGTTCGGTCTCTGGTAATGACGACCCCTTCCCCTGGTCGCACACCACCCACAATGTAATACACCCCAGCGATGAGGGGGATTTTTGAAAGGCGTATTACAGCATCCTGAAAGTTCTCTGCTTCCTCCAGTGTCTGCACGGTTTACAGTCAATTACTTGGTTTCATTCCTCTTTCGATAAAAATAAAAACTATGATTAGGACAATGATTCACCTCTCTCACTAGCCAGCTAACAGGGGACCTCCGATAGATGAAAGCAGACACCACGTTCTTCCACCAGTTCCACCAGTGCTCAGTGCCTGATGACAACATAAAAAAACACATAAACAATCTTCAGAATATTCATATTCATTGTTTTAAGTAAACATAAGTGTTCTGGTGTTTCATCCTACCTCGCTGGTCACCGGACACAGTAAACTTGTTTGGACTCTGTCCTGTCCATAGGCCAACATAGCCAGCAAATGATGTCCCAGAGTAAGCAACCTATGTGAAATATAAAAAAACAGTGATGAAGACACCTGGAGACATTATCATAATGAGACAACTTTCCTTTCATCTCTGTTCAGTTAAACTAACAGTGATTCCAGGCCTGAGAAATACATTGATAAAACAGGATTTTGATTAAAATGAATGAGTTTTGTGCTTTATGGTAATTTTACCAAAAGGTAAAGTTGTTGTCAGAAACTTGATTGTAGAATCAGTGTTCTAAGGACCTTTAGATTCTCAATACACATCCAACCATACCCCTCAGTCTGGATCTTTGCAGAAATTATGATGTAATGCACTTTTGGTGGGGGTCCGCTAAATTTACACCTGACACTAATCCAGTGAAAGAGATGACAGCATTAACAAATACAGAAATGATCAATAGTTTTCTTTTGGGCTTGTATGCTTTACATAAAGACATCAACATTAATATCAGCCTGTGTCTTGTACAGAACTTTCAGATCCTGAGTGTTACTGAAAACTCCTCTTCTCAAACTACATAGTGAACTTCAAGCAACAATATAAGAGCTCATCTTCAACCCCAAAATGGACATTTAATTTACTATTGATAAACATACAGTATGTAAAAATCTACCACCAGGTGGCTCTCACACAAAACTAACCAAGAGATGATGAGCAGAGACCAAATATATATGGTGACCCACAGTCATCTCCACCCTTCCTTTTTCTGTTTAGGACTCGTTTTAAGACGTGTGTTTACTAAACGGCAAACCAGCCAATCCATTTCAAGGATACTTACGACATAATGAGGAAGAAATTATTTTGAAGTAGACCTTGCTTATGCTATTCACAAAGCATTTGTTAAATAAAGTCCTTGATTTTAAAAGATGTGTAAACAGTAAATATAGTTGAAGGTGAAAGCTCTCTCCTCTTGGGCTGTTCCATTACGTGGGTCTGGAGAACGATCACAGAGGGGGTTTTTGCCGACAGACGGGACAGCAGCCAGGGGAGCACAAGGTCTCTAACATCCACCAGCTCCATGATGTCATCATGGGGGAGTGGAAAAGGATTCCAGTGTCAACCTGTGAAGCTCTGGTGAACTCCACGCCCACGAGGGTTAAGTCAGTGCTGAAAAATAATGGTGGCTACACAAAATATTGACACTTTGGGCCCAATTTGGACACTTTCACTTAGGGGCGTACTCATTTTTGTTGCCAGCAGTTTAGACATTAATGGCTGTGTGTCGAGTTATTTTGAGGGGACAGTAAATTTACAATGTTATAAAAGCTGCACACTCACTACTGTACATTGTATCAAAGCATCATTTCCTCACTGTTGTCCCATGAAAAGATAAAATAAAATATCTGCATTAGTGTGAGGAGTGTACTCACTTTTGTGAGATACTGTATCTGTCACAGCCACTTACCATGGCCGCCATGATGGACAGAACACCTGACATATATAAAAAAAATGATGAACGTCTCTGTCTTTGAGAGCTTTACTAAATAATTGAGGCAATAATCATCTAAAACTACTAACATTTAGACTAAGTCAGTTTTGTAAAATTAATTTAAAAAACATCTCCAAATTTAACATATTTAATCTTTAAATATTTTGGTTAAAATATATTAAAATCTTTTTTAAAGCAGATAAGAACATGATTAAAATTATGAATCAAGTCTGGTGTGAAAAAGAATGTTATCATGTTTTCAGGTCATTTCACCCAGCCCTTCTTATTTTGGATGAAGGATGATATGGTGAAGCATCCTGCTACATTTGTGCATTTTGCCGATATAACTGCTGGGACAGTTCTCCACTTTTGTAAGACTATCCTGGCTAGTAATGTCAGAAATGCATTGGCAGAGGTTTGTGCTCTCTGAGCACCTCTAGTTAAGGTTTAAAACACTTAAAAAAAACAGTACCTCTCCCTTCTTAAGAAAAACGAAGTTGACAGTAAGATTTCTCAAAATAGGGTGTGGATAGTCGAGGTTCCTGCCATGGTACAAGTTCCCCTTTTTATCCTGGGTTATGATGCTGGTGCAGAATCTGGACACAAAATGTTTATTTGCATGAATGAATGGGCATCTGCCTTGAACCTGCACACTTGTTTTACAAAATGCTTATCTACCAGGGATGGGAATTGATAAGATTATTATACCAATGTCCTTATTAATTCTACTTATCTACTCCATAATTTATTTATTTGTTTATTCTCTTTTTTATTCTCATGGCTTTATGAGTTTAAAAAAATCTGACCAGAGCATGTAAGTTCAGAATGTTTTGTTTTCCACAGAGGTTATTAACAGCAGAGCTCCAAAACAAAGTGAAAAATCTCAAAGGTCTTTAGGGGGTTTAAAGTCAAGGGAACCATCATGATGCTAACTTAAAAAAAAACCCTAATACCTTACTTACTTCACATTTTAGTCAACTAAATTTACAGTAGATTTCATTGACTAAAATGTTGTGAAATTTTATCAACTAAAACTAAATTTTGACGAAAACTAAAAGATATTTTAGGCAAAACACTGTAACCAAAACGAAATAAAAAAGTGCTGTCAAAATTAACATTGATTTTATTATCAATAAATTTTACTGTAAAACTATGTTGACATTGAAAGTGTACGTATTGTTAAAACCAAATTTAACTGATAATCATCCCTAATTTCCCATCCCTATCCTCTTTATAGTACACAAATTAATGATCTGACAAAGCCATACGTACGCAGATACTTCGTAGGCAAAGTTGAGCATAATAATATCTGCAAGGCTCCCTCCGAAGTGTTCTGCAAGGCCATTGATCTCCGCTGCATAAGGCTGGGGGATGAACTTATCCAGGGCTGTGACGATGGGTTTGACAGCTTGATGCACCCATTTAGGAACAGTGGAGCTGGGCAAAAGGAAGAAATAACAAGATGCAGGAAACAGGTCAGTACTTGGTGTAGGTACTAGATGAAACCATTGACATAATGCTTATAAAACCTATAGTATTTCACCTCCTGAGGAAAATGTTGTGTATTGTGTTGTCACAGACCAAAAAAACTGATGTGTGTCACTTTCACTGTGGCCATTCTACAAATGATCATAGTTCATATTGTGATGACTGTCACCACTGACGATCAGAAAAGTTTTCATCATACACCGTATCAGTGCTTTACAGAGATCTAAAACTGCATAGTGCTGATTTGACTTTACTGAATGTCTCACTGCATGTCACCATAACATTCTGAGAAAAGAGTAAAAGTCTGAGGAAAACTCACTCAATGATCCCCGCGGCGGATTTCCTCAGAAAGTCTGCGTCAAAGACTTTGGTCAGAGGCGCCCAGCGCACCTCTGGATCATCGTCCAGGCTGATATTTAGGGTGGGTGGAGAGAACTCTGCCCCGCCAGAACTCACCGCGAATCCGAGCAGCAGCACCGGGAGCACCGCTGCCCGCGTCACCATGGTCGGTCCACTCAGAGACGGCCCAGCTGACACACTGCGGAGCTTCAGTGACAGGCGCTGAAGCAGCGCTCTCACGACCCGCACTCTCACTGCCGCACCAGAGCTGTAGAGATAGAAAGAGTTGCGACACTCATGATCTCGCCGCGGGGAGGTCACGTGGTTAATGTAAGCCTGAATAGTTCCGAGCACACGCCGCGCTGTCATGTTCTTCTATGGGACAGACAGCGGAGATCGCGACATTTCATGGTAAACATGAATAAAATCACATATCCAAGTACTTGTTTGATTTTTATTGCATTCTTGCATATTTGCATGTGTCAATTTTACATTTGGAGTGGTAAGATGACAGCTGAAGACTATGTAAAGTATTACGTAGATGTTTTGTTGTTTTGGAGGGAAAGTTTCACGTACGTGTTAGCATGACAAATGGACTTTTACATTGAAATGCAAGATGATTTAAGATGTTCTTTTTGCCCAACTGGATTATATTTCCAAAGAATGTCAATATTCCCTTGAGTTTGCTTCCAATTCACTTACCCGTGGTCTGGGAATGATCTGGGAATGACTGAAAAGCAGAGTAGAACCAATCCATTCAGCATTTCGTGTCCAGCTCACTTCTGATGAGGCAGGAGTACCAGTATCATTTTAAGACTAAACCATACACAGGATATCTATCTATCTATCTAACTATATATATATATATATATATATATATATATATATATATATATATATATATATATATATATACATATATATATGTTTATATTTATATGGATATATATATACAGGGTGTCCCAAAAATGAACACACGTTCAATAATTGTAAACGAGGTGTTTATTATAATTCGTTTAATTTTCAACATGTAAAACAATTTACAAACATCATTCTATTGTTTTGTCACCACCTGTTCTCAAACTGATGTCTGTTCTGGTCCAGTGATGGTAACTCGTGTTGGTGGTTCTTTTTGAAACTCCCTCCTAAATTGTCTTTGCACTTCAACTGCGTTTTCATACTTGCAGTAGCATTTTAGAATGAGTTTCCTTTCTTCAAAGTTAAGTCTGGCTGCCATCATTCGGTTCAATGGGTTCAATCTGCAAAGAAAAAACAAGAAATTGAGTTATCAGCTGCTAAAAGGTGTATACATTTTTTTGGGACACCGTGTATATATCTATATCTATCTATGTATCTATATCTCTCTCTCTATCTCTCTGTCTGTCTCTCTCTCTCTCCATATCTATATATATACATCTATATATCTATATATATATATATATATATATATATATGTATACACACACACATTTATATATATATATATATATATACATACACACACATTTATATATATATAAATGTAAATGTGTGTGTGTATGTATATATATATATACACACATATATATTCATACACATACACACATATATATATATACACACACACACATATATATGTATATATATTTATATATGTGTATATATATATATATATATCTGTTGAGCGATAGATATAGATAAATCAATATATTAAATAATAACAACTCATTATGCTGTACACATGGTCTGTGACCAGGAAAGCCACCCTGATCACAGAAGACTCCTCCCACCCCCTCCGCCACTGCTTTCAGATGCTGCCATCAGGCAGGCGTTGTAAAGTTCCTCTGGACCGGAGAAATATCTTTAAATAGTCTTTCATCCCCTCTGCAATAGCCACCATGAACAAACGTGTATGCATCACAAATGGCCTCTCGTATGGAGTTGACGGTTAGAAAGAGGTAGCGATTTAATCAATTTATCCAACATACAGTAACAGTTAGCAAGAGTCAACTAAAAAGTAGCAGGAAGTCGGACACCAACCAAGAAAAAATATATATATAATTAAGCCGTGCATATCCAACTAAAGCAAAGCATATGCATCATAACCAGCCTCTGATAAAAAATAGACAGTTGAAAATTCAAAAGGGGTAACTTTTTAATCAACTTACCTCTTAATATACTCAACGGCCAACAATGCAAATGAACCGTGTCCGTCGCTGTAGAAGCGGCTTTTGGAACTATTCGAGGCTCAACAACCCAGAAGTAGACCGGAAGAAAGCGTACAACGGCGTCTTATGGGGTGTCGCAACTCTTTCTATCTCTACAGCTCTGAGCCGCACGCTCACGCCCCTCTGTCGCACATGCGCCATGAGAGGGGTAACCAACCCTGCCCCATCCCATACTCTAAACCTAACCTTAGTTTTAAGAACTTTCCTGAACCTAACCTTAACCAAACACACGCCTAAACCGAACCCTCCCTCTTCCAGAACCGAAGCTGGACCTGAAATACTTTTAAAAAGCAAAAGGACCTCCTCATTCCCGAGACCCTATTCACATCTCCCTTATATATTTTTACAACCACAGTTTTAACAAACTATGATCAAATAACAAGACGGAAGTTGGGATAAAAGAAAATAAATAATAAAAATACGTGAGTTCCACCCCTCTTACACCTAACCCTATTTCTGCAGTCCTGCAAAGACAACTTCAGTTCACTGGGTGGCGAGAAACCAATAATAATTATATTAACAAGAATAATAATTCCAAAAGCAGTATTAATTAAAACTGCAAGCAGCATTGGTCGGGTCCTCGCTCTGTCTCATGTCCCTCATGCCCATTTGACCTCCATTTTGAGGGTTTCATCCCTTTTTGACCCTTTGACCTGCTCATAGTTGGACTGAGGTGTGTCCCTGCATCTGTGTAAAGAGTCTCAGGGTGCATTCATACTAGGGGCCCTGTCCTGGGTCCTAGCGCACTTGAGCTCAAAGTCCGGTTCATTTTGGTAGTATAAATGCAAATGAACCGCGCCCGGGCACCAGGCCCGGGCCCACTTGGGGAGGTGGTCTCCAGCACGATTGAAGAGCACTTGGGCACGGTTTGGTTGAGATGTGAATGCAAGCGCGCCAGGATACGGGACAGAAAGCTGACGCTGCTGCGTGACGTCATGGTTGTCCCTTCTCTCTGTAAACATGACGGCCAAAGGTTCACTTTGGAGCAGTGAAGAAATAAAATTCTTACTTGAAATTTGGGCTAACGAGGACATTCAAAAGCATCTGAATTCCACACATAAAAAATTGGAAATTTTCGGCATCATATCTCAAAAACTACTGTCACTTGGGTATACCAGGACCACCGATAAATGCCATGATAAGTTAAAGAAGTTCCGGCAGCAGTGTCACAGAGCGCAGGACTCGCTACGTAAGTCCAGCAGCTCAACTGATAAAATGGAAAAGTGTCCTTGGGATGATGCAGTTGATATCATCGGCCACAAACCAACAAGTCAGGCTAATGTACTGATTTAAGTCGGAACCCCTTTTCCCACCGACACCGTGTACATCTCCTCCGCCATCTGATCCGGTGAGCTGAGAAGGCAACTGGTAGCCTCTTCTTCGTTCTCCTCCGTAGCAGGTTTGGTTACCAGTTACGTGCATATCGCCCCCTGCTGTTTTAAACAGAGTAAATACACAAGTCGGCCCGGTTAGATGTTGCAAGTATGAATGCAAGCCAGAGGGAGGGGCGCGGTTCGAAACAAGTGGGCCTAATCTGAAAGCGCACCAAGACTTTATAATGGGTGTGTATTACACACTCCATTTTCCCGCCTTCTGTGAGTCACATGACCAGCTGCACTGAACTGACAGTGAGTGACATCATCAACTGCCCAAATCCAGGCTGAAATTTAGTGAAATCTTTTTACATACCAAATCTCTCAAAAAATATAATATTTTGGTGGTAAATTTTGTCAGGAATCCATCGATGTAGTTCATAAAGCTGTATAACTTTTGTTTTTTGTGTAGAGGCCTAACTTCCACAGTTTATGTGGAGTTGTATGTGATTCACCCCATATATTTGAGTGGAAGGAGCTGGGAGGGCTTCTTCAGGGTTGACCAACTTTGAGGGCTTGTCATTCGGAAACCATTTGAGAAACAACAAATTCCTTTGGAAGTTTTGATCAGCATGGCCTGCTCTGTCATCTGTCCACATTTCAAGCTGATACCATTTACAGCCTAGAAGGAGATCATTTTTATTTCATGAGTAATTTTTGGGCAAAATTTTGTTTTGAAAGACAAATTGCCAGCTTCCTGTTAGAGATAGGTCAGTGTAATAATGTTTGTCTCATCACGGCATTTGTGGGTCTTGATGAGACAAACATTTCGCTGTCGGCTTGATCTCTCTATGACATTCCTACTGGCTGTGACCACTGTTTTAGTGTGCCTAGGGGGCACTAGAGAGCACATTTTGGCATGCTGGGGGTTAATTTTTAATTTTATCAAATGTTTTGCCAGATCTGAGGTGTGTGCCAGTTTTGGTGTGTTTTTGAGCGTGTTTAGGGAGTCAAATTAAGGTTTAAAGATCCTTAAAGCGAATAGTAATAAGAAAGGAACGCTACAGGAACAATAAGGTCCTTGCCCCACTCGGTTTTACACTGGCTTTTTTAAACAAGTTAAATGACCTCCTCCGTGATGTATTAAGAGTGCAAAACAGAGAGGGATTACTTTACACACTCAAACCTTTAGTAGATCTGGCCCAATGCTTTTGATCGTGCTATATTGTGAGAAAGCCAGAAACACACCTTAGAATAGGCCCTTTATAATATAATAGTCTGCTTTTATAGAGGTGTTATGTGAATTTGCATTGTTGCTATTAAATGAACACATATATTCATACAACATATTGCATTTATATATGATTATTAAGTCATATATTGGAAAGCTGGTTCATAGCCATCTCCATATTGTATTAAAGTGGTGCATTCATTTTTTAGGTTTGTGACACTATCTTAGACCATGCAAAAGATTTTGCAGGGTAATAAATTTGATCATCTCAATTGTAGGCTTTAAAAAGTCTTAAATCTGTCCATATTTTGTAACTAGGGCTTAAATAATATTTTCTTTAGGTCTTAAATTATGTATGTAAATTTACCGCTTCCTTTGTTACCCCCTTTTTTAATTTAATTACATGCTAAACTAATTAAAACTAAATTAAAACAAAAAAATAATCTGAAAAACTAAATTAAAATATAACCAATTAAATTTTATAAAGTATGATTGCCCTGACAAGCACTCACTCACTACTTTGTATATACAGTACTACATTTGTTCTTGATTGTTTATGGGCTGTTCTGTGGCAATTATATTTGATTAGTTTGAAAGCAATTTTGTTGTGACTGCAATTTTCCATAGCCTACTTTTTCTGACGTGTAGATCTTAAATTTAATTCAAAATGGTCTTAAAAATGTCTTTAAAAGCCTTAAATTTGTAAAAACCTGCAGAAACCCTGTTTTTTTGCCCCCCCGGAGAAAACTGCACGAGCCACCACTGGTGGCATGCAAATAGTGCATGTGTTTCACAGCAAGAAGGTTACTGGTTCAAATGTCAGTCAGGGTCTTTGGGCTCTAATTTCGTAGACCAGGTGCAGGCGGGGCGCACCTGCCCTGTGCCGCACCTGCGCTGCGCCAACAGGGTGTGTCCAGGGCATTTTGCAAGTTTCGTGCATGGCGCAGTCTGGCACAGGGAGGCGCACCCACGCCTTCGTCCCTCCTACCGGCTCAAGTAGCAGAGAGGGAGGAGAGGAGGCATGATTGGGTTTAACACAGCCAAGTGTAATCTTCACCAATCAAATGAACGCCTCTCCTCGCCTTTAAATGCGCTGTGGGCGTGGCGCAGAGACAATTTCACCTCGGTGGAGAAGAAGGTCAGAGCCACTGTCACTTTTGCAGCAACTGGGAGAGCGCAGGGGCCACCGGGCTGTGCATCAGAGGCCACGATGCACATCACCGTATGGACAGATGTAATCTGTTCCTGTGTCGTAAAGAAGAGTACAAAATTTAGTGACAATTACATTTAAACACAGCAGCAGGCTAATCCATTCATCATGCTTGTGATCCACCTGCATTCCTGGTCTGTCATCGCCAAATAACAGTACCTTAGGGGAAAATATATCTCTTCCTCATCCTCCTTGCAATAATGTACTCCATCTCTTTAGATCATGTTAAGAATAAAGATTAAAACAGAGAAATATAGGCAATCACAGGTAAATCCTTAAGACACCGAGTGACTTACATTTATTCAGTGAGTGTCTCTCTCTTTTTTCTTGTCTTTTGAATTTCATGAGATGAGAGAAGCCGGATACTCGGTATCGGATGATGTGGCTGTTTGTGGTTGGCTTGAGAGATATAAACTCGTTAGTAATGACAAACGTCTCTGATCTGACATCAGATGTGAAAGGACAATTAATATAGATACAAATGTATATGCTGGTTCAGACAGTTACATTAAATAGTGGTTGTTGTGATTGTCTATTGCATTGAAATGTGCCTGACACTGTGGATAACTGCCTGTGAGGTTTTGGTGATGTGTGTGCACAGTAAGCGCCTGTCAGCCAAATTACCACTGCACGGGGTGCGCCCCCCCTGCACCAAAAATAGAACAGGTTGGAGCTGGCGAGCTTTCAGCGCACCTTTCGCGCGTTTTTTTGGCATGAAATTGTCACTGCGCCAAGCTGAATCTTTCTGCACCTCCCCCTGGTGCGCCATCACACCCATCTCAGTTTAGCCGGTCTACCAAATTGCCAATTTGGCTGTGCACAGCAGTGCGCCGGACAAAATTACCACTGTGCGGGGTGCGCCAGGCTGCACCACCCTGCGCCACCCTGAGTTGCGCCAGGAAATTAGAGCCCTTTGTGTTGAGTTTGCATGTTCTTGCTGTGCATGCATGGGCCTCTCTACAGGCACTCTGACTTCCTCCCACAGACCAAACACATGCTCATGAGGTTAACTGGTGACTCTAAATTGCCTTTAGGTATGAGTGTGAGCATGAATGATCATCTGTCTCCTTAATGTTTGAATCATTTTTTCATTTTCAGCTGCATTTTGTTACTGCCTTTCAACTACTTATCCATGCACTTTGTTCTATCTTGTTGCTTTGTACAAAAATTGCTTATTACTGCTGTAACACAATTAATTACCACATTGTAGGTTAAATGAATGTTTCTTAACTATCATAGATAATTCAAAAAAGGTCTAAATGTATTTAAACTGTACAAGCTACAGCAACTACCAAAAATAGAAGCTGGAATAAAAAAAACATTTTTCAATTAAACAAGGCAAACAGTCCATAATTAGACAAGAGAATAACACAACACTTAAAACGGTAAAAACTTCCCAGAGTGGGCACACATTCATCCGTTTCACTGTATTCATTCATTCATTATTATTCTACATTTTCACTGAGATTTTACTGTAGACTCCTTACGACTGTGTCGCCTCCCACAAAGACAACATCATCCTGAAGTTCGCTGATGACACCACAGTGACAGGACGCATCACTGGAGGGGACGAAGCGGCCTACAGGAGGGGGGTGTGCAGTCTGGTGTCTTGTTCTGAAGACAATAACCTTGCTCTCAACACTGACAGACAAAGGAGATAATAGTGGACATAAGGAAGGAGAGGAAACCTCATCAGCCACTATTTATAAAGAGCTTGAGGTGGAGAGGGTGAGCAGCTTCAAATACCTGGGCATCCACATCAGTGTGGACCTCACTTGAACACTGAACACCACACAGCTGGTCAAGAAGGCTCAGCAGCAGCTGTACTTTCCGAGGAGGCTGAGGAAGTTCGGTATCTCACCCAGATCCTCAGCAGCTTCTACAGCTGCACCATTGAGAGCATCCTGAGCAGCTGCATCACCATGTGGTATGGCAGCACTACTGCTTTGGACCACAAACGCCTGCAGAGAGTGGTAAAGAATGCTGAAAAGATCACAAGGACTCCACTGCCCTCTCTGCAGAGCATCTATCACCGCAGAGTCCACAGGAGAGCTGCCTCCATCCTCAGAGACCCCACCCACCCACCCCCAACATGGACTGTTCACACTCTTACCCTCAGGCCGGAGTGTGAAATGCAGAACCTCTAGGATGCAAAACTCTTTCTTACCCACTGCCATCAGACTCCTGAACAGCTGACAGGAGTCTGTAATTAACCTCATTGTTAACCCCTTTTGTTCAAAGGAGAAATTTAGGAACCAAAACATGAGGATTTTTCACCAGGTTGATGAAAAGGGTTTTATCAGTTTATTCAAGCTCAGTTCAAGAACATTATAAGTTGTTCTCTGCTCCAGTGGCATTTCCAACTTGGACAAAAAGGTTCCTATTATACCAGTTAAACCTCAGCACCTAAAATACATATCCATATAACAGAACTGACCACAAATATTTACTTTTATTAGACAGAGGGAAGAACTGTTATCCAAAAAAGTTAAAACCACTCCCTAATGTACTTGTTACAGTATCTCCACATCATCATGAAACCTGCAGAATTGTGAAGAGTTTAAAGTTCAGATAAAAACATAACAAAAATCAGTGTAGTGTCTGCTCCATCAGTTCATACTGCAGCCCTGGAGAAATGAAAGAAGAAAGTGTTAGGCTCTCAGGTGAATGTGATACATCACCACTTCAATGTTTGTCATTTTTCTTGGACAGAATAATAAAATCAGATTTCCTACAAACATATAATTTTGTGAAAGTACTATAAATAATTACCTTTGGCCTGACGAATGAAGTGTATTTATCAGGGGCCGCTGCCGACATTGTTGTGGTGTAAACCGTTATCTGAAAGTTCATAAACATAAACACTATTATACATGCAAAATCACGTCACACTTAACATCTATTGTTCCAGTTCTCCAAACTAGAAGCATAAACAACATTCTAAAAATCATACGTCTGCTGCGTGCTCTCACTATTTTTAACATCCGGACTGTTTTAAATAAAGCTGTGCAATATTCTCCATACATGCTACATGCTATGTGCTGAGGTATGGTGTCAAACTAAGACCCAATGACATTATTGCTGACATGGAGCTCAGATAATAAGAATTGGTATGCACAAAACTGCAGGAGGCTTCGCGAGCCCAGTTTATAAAGGACCCCTACCGCTTTACCAAATTACATCTCGGGGAGGCAAGGTCTGGGACTCGAAATAGCTCCAGAGAGGAGGTGGAGCAGTTTGCTGAGGAGACATTTAGTGACCCTTCAAGAGACGATCCCCTGGAAGGAAGTCATGGCCTTAATGACATCGATCCACCTACCATATCCCTTAGCACAGAGTGTCCATCATGGAGAGAGGTGCAAGAGGTCGTAAAGCATGCAAGATCATCTTCTGCTCCAGGTCCCAGTGGTATACCATACAAAGTATACAAAAAGTGCCCTAAGCTCCTCCGAAGGCTGTGGAAGCTAATGCGAGTCATTTGGTCCAAGGGAACTGTTCCAGCAAGCTGGAGAAGGCAGAAGGGTGTTTTGTGCCTAAAGAACGGGGATCCACGCAGATCAGCCAGTTCCGATCCATCTCTCTGCTCAGTGTAGAGGGAAAGATTTTCTTTTCTGTGCTGGCCAAGAGAATAGCCACGTATATGACCCAGAACGGATACATCAACACATCTATCCAGAAGGGTGGTATTGAAGGGTTTTCCGGGTGTTTAGAGCATACAGGAGTCCTCAGCCAACTCATCCAAGCAGCAAAAGAAAAGAAAGGCAGCCTCACAGTTGTCTGGCTTGACTTTGCAAATGCATATGGGTCTATTCCCCACAACTTGATCCAAGTTGCTTTGAACTTCTACCATATCCCATATAACATCCAGGGCATAATCACCAGCTACCTGAGAGACATCAAGCTATGATTACAGTCTGCCAAGTTTACAACAAAGTGGCAGCCAGTGGAGAAGGGAATAGTGACAGGGTGCACAATCTCTCCCATCTTGTTATCATGGGAATGAACCTGATTATCTCAGCAGCAAGTGTAAAATCAAGGGGTCCGAAGACCGCAGCAGGTTGCCACAGCCAGTAATCAGGGCACTCATGGATGACCTCACCGTGATAACACCAACTCACATACAGGCAAGATGGGTCCTGGCAGAACTAGACCGCATGGCCACCTGGGCAAGAATGGTTTTCAAGCCCAAGAAATCGAGGAGCCTGGTGATTCAAAAGGGCAGACCAACTGGAAGGTTTGAGCTATTTGTCCGAGGGGAGGTGATCCCTTACATCCAGTGATCCCTAACATCCTTGTGTACGAGGTGCCCCTGTCAGCTGTTGAAGAAATGGAGAGGCACCTTCGCAGATGGTTGGGAATACCCCTGAGCTTTACATCCTTGGGGCTCTACATAAGGTTGGGCCAGCTCCAGCTTCCCCTGTCATCAGTGGTGGAGGAATTTAAAGTCGCCAAGTGCAGACTGTCCCTGACATTCAGGGACTCTCAAGACCTGTTCACCAGGGAAGCAGGAGTCAGAACAAGATCTGGCCGCAAGTGGGCTGCCAGTACAGCAATTGCCCAAGCAGAATGCTCCCTCAGGACCAAAGACATCATTGGGAACCCTTGCACCGGAAGGCAGGGTCTAGGGTCAGGTCGTGTACAGCAGTGGTCAAAGTCCACTGCGAAAGGAGAGGAGAACCCTCATCACAGAGGAAGTCCGAAACCTTGAAGAGGAAGGGAGAAGAGCAAAATCTATTGCGCTTGCAACCCAAGGAGCCTGGATGAGGTGGAACCTCCCCAAGAGATCACATGGAGTGAACTGTGGCGGCTGGAGCCCTTCCGGATATCCTTTCTACTCCGAGCAGTGTACAACACCTTGCTGACCCCAGCCAATTTGCACAGGTGGGGGATGAGGGAGGACCCGCTGTGCAAGTTGTGCGGAGGGAAAGGAACAATGGCGCACATTCTGTCAGGCTGTAAGACCGCTATGACTCAGGAGAGGTACAGATGGCGCCATGACAAGGTGTTGGCAGTGCTCGCAGACATCCTGGAGCAAGAGAGAAAGAAGAAGCAACCAGCCAAAGCAAGACTACTGCCGGGCACCATCTCCTTTGTAAAAGAGGGCCACAGACCTGTCAGATGCAGCCAGGCCAGGCAGAATCTCCTACAAGCAGCCCAAAGATGGGAAATGGCAGTGGATCTTGGGAGGAAGCTCCAGTTCCCAGAGGTGGTACTGTCCACACCCCTAAGACCAGATATCATCTTGTGGCCTCCAGAGGGAAAGAAGGTCATCTTGGTGGAGCTAACGGTGTCATGGAAGAAGGCTGTGAGGAGGCTGCAGAAGGAAGGAGTTAAAATACCAGCAACTTGTCCAAGACTGTCGGGACAAGGGTGGGCGACATGGCTGATGACAGTGGAAGTGGGATGCCGAGGATTCCCAGCTCAATCGACATGGATGCTGATGACAAAGATCGGACTGAGAGGCCACTTGAGGAAAGCGGCAGTTCAAAGGCTGGGAGAAGCTTCTGAAAGAGCCTCCTGTTGGCTCTGGCATAAAAGGGAGGACACAAGCTGGAAGCCTGGAGGAGAGGGGCAGTGATCTGGCCAATCACTGCTGACGCGCCAATCGGAGGGTGTTGTGGATAAGGGTGGAAACACCCAGTGAAGGTTGCGGACCACCTAATGACCTTTCTTCCAGGCCAAGGCAAGCCCATTAGAAATGGGAGAGGTTTGCATCTTAGATGTATTATACAACCTCATTGAATCATTAACAGTCATGTGATGAATGAACAAAAAGTGTACTACTTACCCATTACACACTGGAAACAGGGACAGGACCTAGAGGCAAAACAAATATGTTAAAATATTTAAAATGTCCAAAAGAGTAAAAAACAAAAGAGATGTATCAGCCAATACTTGCCTGATACAGTGTCTCCATGTTAATGTTTTCCTGGCCTGTTGCATTTAGTGCTTTGTTTGCTGTCTCTCTACAAAATGAAAGAAAACAGGTCATAACTCACAAAAAACTGGTGCACAGAGTCTCCAAGTCCATAGGGTTCTTTAATGAGTTTTTGGATGAATGGTGAAAAAGGTCCATTGTGAACACAAGCCAAAGAGATTTTGACATTTTTCTACAACATTAAGTATTACTGTTACTATTCACTCGAGGGTCTCTCCTATAACCATGTAAATATCATCCTCCTATCTGTCATGCAACTGTGTACTCTGTGTTTCAATGTAGACTCTGCACCACTGTGCATGCATAATAGATCATTTATTATAGGGATGCACCATATTGGGTTTTTGCTGATATGAGGCATTTCCCCCCCAATGTGACCATTGTGACAATGTATTTGTGTAAGACATTGATGTGGTCCAAGGAAAACCATATGTCCTCCTGTAATAGAAGACACTCTGTTTTTCACACATTCTGTGGCTATTACAGCCAATATATGTGATATATATGGATTATATGTACGGCCAAATATCAGTAGTAAATTCTGATATCCACCAAAACTGATATTCTAACCTGACACGCCAGACAGCCAGTTCCATATATCCACCACGGAAATATGTCACTAGTCCATCAGGGAAAGAGCCGTTCGAAAATGTTTTCAGGGGCGGAAACCTCAAAAACAACTGCAGCTGGTAACCGTTCTGTTCGTCACTATCATTCTGCCCGTCATGCACGAGTATTATCGTCTTATCGGACAGAATGCTTCCCCGCCATTGATGAGTTTTTCCGTCAGTCTATGTTTTTATTGAAATCTGGTAGTTGACACTCTTACTTGGAGAAGTTCTGTTCTCCTGTGACCGAAAACAAACGAGAAAAGTCAATAAATTGAGTCCATTTCTGATAAAATTGCAGATGTTGCCGCATCCACAGAGACCACTTCAGAAGCCACCATTGTTGAAGTCACTTTCCGCTGTTGTCATGTTTGCACCTCCCGCCCCTCTTCTCTGATTGGGCCGTTAAGCATTTAGTCGATGAAGTCATTGGACAATGGAGGTTAGCAAGATGGTCCTGCAGGATTTCACACAATGAATCAGGCAGGTCCATCTGCTCTGCAAGGTTACTGATATTCCAATTTTTAGGCTAATATCTGCCAAAACCCATATTGTGCCAGTATTACTGTGTATGCTAGGGTTGGGCATCTAAAGTATACATCTCGATTCAATGTCTCCGATCCAATATATTAGGGATACATGTGTGGCATTTTACAATACATTTTACGAAATCACGATACAGAGCAATGAAGCATGATCTAATTAGACAAAGTTCATGTGGAGATGTAAAAGAGGACGCTGTGCACTTCAATGACTTTGACTATTAATTTACCAAGTAAAACCAGGACTTTTCACAGACTGGCTTTTCTGTTAGAGTCTGATTGCCTGTTTTAATTTTACAGTGCAGTGCCATTTTTGAACACATGACACATATTTAAGTATCCTCAAGCAAAACAGGAAAAAATAAGTGCCATATATATATATATATATATATATATATATATATATATATATATATGTGTGTGTGTATATATATATATATATATATATATATATATATATATATATATATATATATATATATATATATATATATATATATATATACATATATATATTTATATATTTATATATATAAGTTGCACACAAAACAGTATCTTTCTCAAAATGTTATGTTAAACTCAGCCTTGTCAAAACTTTGGAAATTGTTTTTTTGTTCATTTAGATTTAGATTTAGATTTAGATTTAGGGGCACACTGTTGTCACACTGTCAACTTCTTGGGTCCAGAGTTTACAGTGTGACACTACAATTTCTACAATAACTGCTGCTGTGAGCTCACATTGGTTAGACAGCAAATGAATATGCACTTCCATTTGTTCCCCAGGCTGTGTTTATCTTCAGATGAGGAATGGTCAGGAACCAGTGTGCTCCTACCTTGCGGGCTTAGGAAATGACTGAGCCCTAAGAGGTCATACTTTGCATTAAATTATCTTCATATATTCATTTTTGATGACTGCTGGGGGTATGCTCACAAACACCAATGTTCAATAAACCCTTGTTTTCACACAAAGAGTGCCCCTGATAGTGCTGTATTCTCAGTCTGTCTGAGAGGCTCTGTTTGAGCTCTTGCCCTTTCCAAATTCCTTCCCAACATGGCCAAATCCACTATTATTGGTTAACTGGTCTACTGTGTGGTAGTTAGTAGGTTTGGCACTGCTTGGCACCATGTTGTCAACAGCTCTACATTCATTCTAATGGCTACGCTCTGCAATGGTCTTTCTACTGTGAGACTATGTGCTCAAACTGATGTCAAAATGGTAGGACGTTACACTGGCTTCATGCCATCAGAAGAGGGCCATCAGAAGAGGGCCAATAAGCTTTTGGTCAAGGAACCAGAACCATGTTAACTTCCTGGTTGGCCTACAAAAAGATTTTATGTATCCCCTGCACCACTCCACCACTATAATGTGAGATGACTCACCTTCGATGATCTCTGGCAGGTGGGGGAAGCCAGTGATCAGAGTTTATCTCCACTCTGTACCATCTTAAACAGAAAGGCAAAACCTTAAATTTGGTTCAAGTTTGATCAAACACATAATTTGATATAAACCAAAAATGTAGCTTGCATCTTACTCTCCATTCACAGGATTCAAGGGCCAAATATCAGCTGGGCCGGTTCGGTCTCTGGTAATGACCACCCCTTCCCCTGGTCGTACACCACCAACAATGTAATACACCCCAGTGATGATGGGGATTTTTGAAAGGCGCATTACAGCATCCTGAAAGTTCTCTGCTTCCTCCAGTGTCTGCACAGGTTACAATCAATTACTTGGTTTCATTTCCTCTTTTGATAAAATAAAAGCTATGATTAGGACAAGACTCACCTCTCTCACTAGCCAGCTCACAGGGGACCTCCGATAGATGAAAGCAGACACCAAGTTCTTCCACAAGTTCCACCAGTGATCAGTGCCTGATGGCAACACAAAAAATAACAAAAACAATCTTTGATAGAGACGCAAGATGACAAATATCTATTATAGCTAAACACAAAAAGACTAGAATACAACATCATTACGAGCTATCAAGCGGAGAATGCTCTTTTAAGAAGTAAAGCCCAATATTATGAGCATGGAGAGAAGTCTGGCTCATTACTTGCTTGGCAAATTCGAAGGGAAAATGCTAATAGAATCATTTCCTCAATTCAACTGAAAATGGCTCCATAACGAGGGACCCACAATTAATTAATGTAGCATTTACAGAATTTTATAGAACATTATATACTTCCCAGAGGAACAATTTAGCCTTAACAAGGACTTTCTTAAATTCCCACCAGTTTCTGCTATATCAGGGGAGGATAAAGAAAGTTTAGAAGCCGATATTACTGAGAAGGAGGTTCACAGGGTGATACACAGTCTGCCAGGGGGCAAAGCTCCTGGACAGGATGGATTTCTCATTGACTTTTATAGGAAGTTTTTACGAAGGCTCTTTCCCGCCTTGGTAGATATATACAAGGAGACCTTTTGTAATGAGAAATTGCCTGACTCGTTAGAACAAGCATTAATTATTTTATCGCTTAAACCGGGGGAGGAGACTACTCTCTGTGGTTCTTATAGACCAACTATTTCACTATTAAATACGGATTATAAAATCCTAGCCAAAACTACTGCAAACAGATTAACTCCCCTTATTCCTGAACTGGATCAAACTGGGTTTGTTATCAACCGTTCTTCCTATGATAACATTCGAAGGTTTTAAAATATTCTACATTTCTCAAAAAAAATCAAAGTGCCTGCTCTAGCTGTCTCCTTGGATGCTGAAAAGGCCTTTGATCGTGTTGCATGGAGCTTTTCATTTTGTGTCCTTGAGAAAATGAATTTTGGTCCTAGATTTATAGCCATGATCAAAACACTACCAATTCCCAAAAGTAGCAATTCTCACAAACTCTGACATCTCCTCTCAGTTTCAATTGACTAGAGGAACCCAGCAAGGGTGCCCTCTTTCACCTCTTCTTTTTGCTCTGGTAATTGAACCACTGGCCATCGCAATACGATCGGACTTACAAATCCACGGTGTACTAGTTGGAAATGTTAAACATACCATTTCACTATACGATGACGATATAATGCTTTTCTTAACTAATGATTATTTGATTTATTGGAGGCCTATAGTTCTATTTCAGGTAACAAGGTAAACAACACAAAGAGTATTATTATGCATCTTATGATGCAGAAGTTATGCCTAAACTAAATTTACCCTTTTCATGGAATAATAGTTGTCTAACATGTCTTGGTTTACAAATATCTAATAAACTAGACTAGACATTTGCTCTAAATTATGGTCCACTGTTGAAGAAGGTGGGGCAAGAGCTAGATAGATGGAAAACGCTGCCTATTTCATTAATAGGCAGGGTAAACTGTATTAAAATGAGTGTACTTCTCAGGTTTCTATATCTGTTCAGGACCCTTCCTATTCATGTCCCCCATTCTTTCTTTAAGCAGAATAGCTTTATAACAAAATTTTTATGGCAGGGAAAGTCGGCTACAATAAAATGGAAAGTTTTCTGTCTGAGCCCATGTAAGGGAGGACTTGGTCTCCCTGATTTGTACTGAAATCACTTAGCGGCACAATCAATGGTCATACGGGCATGGCAAGCCAACAGACAGATCCCTCCCTCATGGTTACAAAATGAGCAACATCAATTAGCCAACATTACTCTCTCTACCCTTCCATATATTTCCTTTGTACATACATTCAAAAGAACTTTAAATAACCCCTTTGTTTTACATGGGTGCAAAATATAGACAGATATTAGGAAAAAGACGAAAAACCTTCAATAGATCTATACAGCTACACCCTTCTATGCAAACCCAGCTCTACCTGAGATATTAAAGAATGAATCCTGTTTGTTATGGTATAGTTAAGGTATTCAGACATTTGTTGACTTATTTGATAATGGGGTGTTACTATCCTTTGAACAGCTAAAGTCAAAATTTCACCTGGATCCCAGGCATTTTTTTAAGTACCTACAGACTATAAGTACCTACAGACTATACAGACTATATTAGAGTACCTACAGACTATACAGACTATATTAGACTTCAACAAGGTGGTAAATTAATGCCTTTATACCCTTTGGAAATGGATGCTAATATAGCGGGTAAAGATGTAAACAAAGTTGTTTCATTAATGTACAAAATATAATTGAAGTCTTCTAATTGTGGTCCAATAGGGCCAAAGCTTAAATGGGAGCAAGACCTTGGGGTTGAAATTAAGGATGAACAGTGGAAAACAATCTGTCGAAAGAGCCAGACATTTTCATTTAACAGTTGTCATAGACTGCAACAATTTAATTTGATTCATCGAGTATATTATACACCACAACGTCTAAATAAAATGAACCCCGATCTCTTGGCTTTGTGCCCCAGATGTAAAATAGAGACTGGCTCACTTGGTCACATGTTTTGGTCATGTTCCAATCTGAACGAGTTTTGGAAAACTGTCAAAGACACTATTGAAAAAGTGATTGATTTTGAGTTTGCTTTAAATCCAAGGTTAGTATTCCTGGGAGATGATTCCATACTACCTTTAACTCTTGAATATCATATCAGATTTGTTAAAATGGCCTTGATAGCTGCAGTTAAGTGAATTGCCTTGAAATGGAAAATTGTCACACCACCATGCCTAAATATGTGGTTACATAAGCCTTCATCTTATATTCCACTGGAAGAAAAATCTATAATTTGAAGAAGAGCCAAAAAAAACTTCAAGAGGTATAGGACAATTTTCTTGCTCTTGTGCATGAAGGATGAGGCAGATTGAATTCTTTCTGAGATGATGAATTTTGAAATCGTGAAAACTTTGGAAATTAAATTTGATTTACCTGCATGTGTATATATGTGTATGGGTGCAAATAATGGACATACAGATGTTTATGTAGATGTGTATTTAATTATATTTATTTATTTATTTATTTTTGTTCTTTCTCTGTTGTCGTTTCTGTTTAATTATACCCTTCCTGTTGTTATGTGAGGTACCTGGGTGGGTGAAGAAGGATTTATGGAATCTCTTCTGTAAATACCACTAAATTTACAAATAAATAAAAAATATATGGGGAAAAAACAATCTTTGGAATATTCACATTCATTTTTTAAAAATAAACTTAAGTGTTCGGGTGTTTTGTCCTACCTCGCTTGTCACCGGACACAGTAAACTTGTTTGGACTCTGTCCTGTCCATAGGCCAACATAGCCGGGAAATGATGTCCCAGAGTAAGCAACCTGAGTGAAATATAAAGACACACTGTGACGAAACATCTGGAGACTTTATCATAATGAGACAACGTTCCATTCATCACTGTCCATTTAAACTAAAGGTTATTCTAGGCCTGAGAAATACATTGATTAAACTGACAAATCAAGTTCCTGGAAAATCAAGATTTTGATAAATTAAAATGAAGGAGTTTTGTGCTTTATGGTAATTTTATCAAAAGGTAAAGTTGTCAGAAACTTGATTGTAGAATCAGTGTTCTAAGGACCTTTAGATTCTCAATACTCATCCATCCACCCCTCAGTCTGGATCTTTGCAGAAATTATGATTAAATGCACTTTTGGTGGGGGTCCGCTAAATTTACACCTGACACTTACATAAAGACATCAACATTAATTTCAGCCTGTGTCTTGAACAGAACTTTCAGATTCTGCAAACTCCTCTTCTCAGACTACATAGTGAACTTCAAACAACAATATAAGAGCTCATCTTCAACCCCAAAATGAACATTTAATTTACTATTGATAAACATACAGTATGTGAAATTCTACCGCCAGGTGGCTCTCACACAAAACTAAACATGAGATGGTGAGCAGAGACCACATATATGATGGTGGGTGACCCCCAGTCACCTCCACCATTTCTTTTTCTGTTGAGGACTCTTTTTAAGACGTGTGTTTACTAAACAACAAACCAGCCAATCCATTTCAAAGATACTTACAACATAATTAGAAAGAAAAGAAGTAGACCTTGCTCATGCAAAGCATTTGTTAAATAAAGTCCTTGATTTTAAAAGATGTGTATAGTTTCAATCATCACAGTAATGACACTGCCATGGAGGTTGTGTTTTTGCTTGTTTTTTTGTTAGTCTGTCTGTTTGTGTGTGACTAAGACAATATAAAAAGTTCTGAACAGGGAACATTGGTCATGGGACAAGAGAATTAGTTAGACTTTGGTGGTGATTCACATTTAGTATATAATATTTTTTAGGGATGCACATCATTGGATTTTTGCTAATATTTCTGAATTCATTATCGCTTGATACCGATGTTTTTTGTCAAGAGCACGAAGTCTTTACTTTATGACGGCTGACTTGCAGCTTTCAATGTGACGGTCTATTTGTGTGAAGAACAGATGCAAAACAAGAATAACAACATTTAACTCTTGAAAAAATGAAACTCTTGGTTTTTAAATCTTCCCATGCAGAGATGATAAGGTGAAGCATCCTGGTACATTTGTGTATTTTGCCAATATAACTGCTGGGGCAGTTCTCCACTTTTTTTTGTTTGTGCTCTCTGAGCACCTCCAGTTTTATAACACTTAAAAAACAAAACAGTACCTCTCCTTTCTTAAGGAAAACCAAGTTGACAGTAAGATTCCTCAAGACAGAGTGTGGATAGTCGAGGTTCCTGCCGTGGTACAAGTTCCCCTTTTTATCCTGGGCTATGATGCTGGTGCAGAATCTGGACACAAAATGTTTATTTGAGTGAATAAATGGGCGTCTTCCTTGAACCTGCGCACTTGTTTTACAAAATACATATCTACCAGGGATAAGAATTGATAAGATTATTATACCAATGTCCTTATTAATTCTACTTATTGACCCCATCATTTATTTATTTGTTTGTTCTCATTTCTATTCTCATGGCTTTATGAGTGTAAAAAAATCTGACCAGAGCATGTATGTTCATAATTTTTTGTTCTCCACAGAACTTATTAACAGCAATGCTCCAAAACAAAGTGAAAAAATCCCAAAAGCTTTCAGTAGTCTTCAAGTTAGGGAACCACCATGATGCTAACCTCCAGGTTGGCCTACAAAAATACTTTTATCCCTGCACCACTCTATTTCTAACTTTCCCACCTTAAAATGGCTGTTTTCAAGTCAATGTTATGGTCTAATAACTTCCAACATGGAAAATGTTGTCCATCCCATTTCCATTAAGCACCCCAGTCACCTGCTTTCAGCACTGTATAACTTTGGCAACAACTCTGTTGAGAGAAACCTGAACTGCTTTTTTACAACAATCATTCACACTAGGGATGGAACGGTTTATGAAAACTGTCCGAACCGTTCTGTTTGGTTCGACAAGGCGAAGCGGTGTAGGCTACACTCCAGAGCAGAAGGTGGCGGTAATGCACCTTAAGCTGGAAGCCAGCTGCGATAGTAAACCACAAAAAGAAGTGAAGCAGTGTTGCAGCCGGTCGTGGAGTTGTGTGGAGATGTTTGTGGGCATGTGGAAAACAGCCAGAGCTAGAAGATGTGCCAGCAGCACTTTATAAGCCTGCTCTATGGGCCGCTTTGCATTCAGAGTGAGTTACGATGACGGTGGTAAGAAAGTGGTTGACAAAAGTGCAACAGTGTGTAAGCACTGTGCAACATCAGAGGTTTATGCTCATGGTAACACGACCAACATGTCAGCTCATCTGCAGAGACATCATCCCAGTGAGACAATTGACAGCGCAAGACGGAGAGGGAGAGAGTCGACAGGACAAATTCTACTCCCTGCAGGTCACTTTTAAACAGTCACTGCATATGACAGTTAATAACTATTCTTTTTAGCATTTGTTATAGATGACTTTTTGCCAAATAAATGAAAAGTCTGTTGGAACTAGCAATTTCTCCTCTCTTGCAGTGCCAGAATCTCACCTGCTTTTAACCTAAGTCAGTCACAATGATATATCAAATGTCAGACAGCCTCATTCTTTCAGTTTTAACCTGACTAAGCAAGACATAATTAATTTTCCTAACAATCAACGTATACCGAACCAAAGTGAAAACCGTGACTGCAAAACTGTGATATGAACCAAACTGTGGATTTTGTGAACCGTTCCACCCCTAATTCATACACAAAACATTTCTGCTAAAAAGAAGCCAGATGGCTCATCTTTGTATTGTTTGCTATGATGGCTAAGGACAAACGACAAAAAGGGCAAAGATAGATAAAAAATGAGATAAATACCACTTTCCCTGTTAAAAGTTATCATTCAATTCAGTTTTAATTTTGTTGACTAATTATTTCCGTCACAGTTTTCGTCAACAACCTTTTTCCCCTGACAAAAACTAGACTATAGCTGTGTTTCCATTACCCTTGGAAATGTGCAAAATCTAAATAACACAATAACAAACTGGTAATGGAAACGCCTGAATTTCGAAAAAAAAAAAACTACTCAAATATCACTAAAAAGTTTTTACGCTTTCATGAGGAGATTTTTCAGACATTTCGATATTGAAATGTATCGCAAAAGCGCAATGGAAACACTTTTTCCATAACTATACGTCACAGGACGTGACATACCTGGTCACATGACCACTTCTCTCGGAGAAAACATGGCGCAATATATGTGGACAGAAGAGAGGACCGAGACTTGTCTTAGCATTAGCACAGTGGTTTTGCTTACACCAAATGTCTCTCCTATTACCCTATACTCAGAACAGGTTGCGAGTTTGTAGAGGGCAATAGCCACTCGCTTTTGAGTGGGCGCCGGCTTCCAAAGGCATGAAAAGTCTGGTGCAACAAGAGGCTCAATAGCATCACACAGCTCACTGAATGTGGCCCGGGTCATTCTGAAATTTTGAATCCACAGTTCATCAGTGAATTCATCATTTACTATCCTCTCCCAGAAATCCCACATGCCCTTTGCCACACATATGGACTTTGCCTCTGAATTATCACCCGTTGTCTTTGTCTTTTGTTCAAGGAAACCGCCGTAGATGTAAACATGACAACACCTACATGCAACAGGTTTTGGGCGTCCATCTTTCTGCAGTGAAATCTCGTGGGATGAGATTTCACAAGAGACGAAGCTCCTGCCCAAAACAACCTTCGATGGAAATGGACGTTTAAAGTGCAGTTATATTTGGTCAAAATTTTAGAAATATTGCTTTTATTTTGCGAAAAACTGTAATGGAAACACAGCTTATAACTAATAAACACAAGTGGACAAAAACTAAAACTAAATTAACTGAAATGTTCGTCCACAAATAAAATCTAGACTAAAATGTCTGACAGAGACTAAATCCAGTCAGACCTCATTTTCATCATGGTGAAAGTAGGGACAAGTTAGGAATATATCCAATCACAGCTACTCTGGTTGTGTGGAAAGGTTGGATGAGTTAAAAAGGACATCCATTCACAACTGCAGGTTCACTGGATGCTGTCAATTCTGGTATTGTAACTGAGATGCTCTGCCAGGTAGTCTAAATAAAGGTGATTGCATTTCACAGAAAAGTTAAATTTGTTTCTGTTAATTTATACATTCAAACTTTACTAGCATTCAATAAAGGGTTATTAGATGTTTCATTTTATCCAAATGTGAAACATGACTTCAGAAATTCAACGGAAAATAACAAATACCTTACTTGCTTCACATTTTAGTCGACTAAATTTACAGTAGATTTCATCAACTAAAATGTTGTGAAATTTCATCAACTAAAGGTAAACTAAAATTAAAACAATTTAGATGACTAAATTATGACTAAAACTAAAAGATATTTTAGGCAAAACACTGTAACTAAAACTTAATTAAAAGTGCTGTCAAAATTAACATTGACTCTATTACCATGAAATTTATTGTAAAACTATGTTGAAATTGAAAATGTACATATTGTTAGAACCAATTTTAACTGAAAATCATCCCTAATTTCCCATCCCTATCCTCTTCATAGTACACAAGTTTATTATTTGAATAGATTTAAAGCCATACATACGCAGATACTTCGTAGGCAAAGTTGAGAATAATAATATCTGAAAGGCTCCCTCCGAAGTGTTCTGCGAGGCCATTGATCTCCCCTGCATAAGGCTGGGGGATGAACTTATCCAGGGCTGTGACGATGGGTTTGACAGCTTGATGCACCCATTTAGGAACAGTGGAGCTGGGCAAAAGGAAGAAATAACAAGAAGAAGCAGGAAACAGGTCAGTACTTGGTGTAGGTACTAGATGAAGCCATTGACATAATGATTATAAAACCTAAAGTATTTCACCGCTTGAGGAAAATGTTGTGTATTGTGTTGTCACACACCAAACAAACAGCTGTGTCACTTTCATTGTGGCCATTCTACAAATGATCATTGTTCATATTGTAATGATTGTCCCCGCTGACTATCGGAAAAGTTTACATCATCGGCCGTATCAGTGCTTTACAGAGGCCTCTTCAGAATAGTCCAATGTTTTGTTCTTAGCCATTCTTGGATGTTTTTAACTGTGTATTTGGGTCATTATCCTGTTGTAGGACCCATGACCTGCGGCTGAGACCAAGCTTTCTCACACTGGCAGCACATTTGGCTCCAGAATGCCTTGATAGTCTTGAGATTTCATTGGACCCTGCACAGATTTAAGACACCCTGTGCCGGATGCAGCAAAGCAGCCCCAGAACATAACTGAGCCTCCTCCATGTTTCACAGTAGGTCCAGTGTTC